>JASDQU010303094.1:0-13682 GCA_032191745.1 Picea mariana | reverse complement strand
AATCATTCCTTCTTTCTGGTATCCTGGTCCACTTCTCATCAACTGTCTGTGTAGCTCCTTCTTCAACCTTCTTGTTGGTATTTGCATCTTATTTTTATGAAGATTCACCCATGCATCCAATATGTGTTAATTATTTTGGCACTTGTTCAATGAGACAACTTCTCTTCCTCAATGAGACAACTTCTTGTTCAAGTTTCTCACAATCTTCTTCTTTCTTCATCATTTGGACCTTTTTTACTTTTTCTATTCTCCTTGCTTCTTCAAGTAGAGTTTTCAAGGAAATGGTTTCTTCTCTTAGTTTATGAAAGTCTTCTAATTTATTATTTAATATTAATATTGCCTTTTCATAACTACCCAATTCACTTCTTAGTTTTCTACGCGTGTCTTTGAGCTTACTATTTTCAATCTCAACATGCTTCAATTTTTTAAGATTCTTATCTTCTTTTTGAATCATTTCTACTTCATGATTTTCTTCTTCTTCATTGTCATATTTTTCAATCCTTGGATGAGGACATTCAATTCAACATGTCCTAGTCCTTCACAATTAAAGAAAAAGAACTGACCTCTATTTGCTTCATTGAAATATGAGATGTTGAAATTTTCTTCAACTTCTTTTTCTTATTCTGCTTCTTCCCTTGCATAAAGGTCTTGTAGCTTGTCCAAAATCTCTTTTGCTGATGCACATGATCCCACATTGGATTTCACTGAATCTGTCAATCCATCCAGGATGGTATCTATTGCCAATTTGTTATTCCTTTTTGCTTCCTTCTGAGATGAAGTTTTTGGTTTCTTTAAATGATTGTATCCTAAAGAAACTAAAAACCTAACATCTTCCCCAAGATATTTCCAGTAAGTTTCCATTCTATTACTCTAGTATTCAAGTAAGTTTATTCTCTTAGTTTTTGAAAGTCTTCTAATTTATTCTTTAATATTACAATTGTCTTTTCATAACTACCCAATTCACTTCTTAGTTTTCTACACAGGTCTTTGAGATTTCTATTTTCAATCTCAACATGCTTCAATTTTTTAAGATTCTCATCTTCTTGTTCAATCATTTCTACTTCATGATTTTATTATTCTTCATTGTCATCTCTTTCAATCCTTGGATGAGGACATTCAAATTCAACATGTCCTACTCCTTCGCAATTAAAGCAAAAGAATTGACCTCTATGTGCTTCATTGAAATTTGAGATGTTGAAGTTTTCTTCAACTTCTTTTTCTTCTTCTGCTTCTTCCCTTACATAAAGGTATTGTAGCTTGTCCCAAATCTCTTTTGTTGATGCACATGATCCCACATTGGATTTCACTGAATCTGTCAATTCATCCAGGATGGTATCTATTGTCAATTTATTATTCCTTTTTGCTTCCTTCTGAGATGCAGTCTTTGGTTTCTTTAAAGGATTGTATCTTGAAGCAACTAAGAACCAAACATCTGTCCCAAGATCTTTCAAGTAAGTTTCCATTCTATTACTCTAGTATTCAAAATTGCTTCCATCAAATGGTGGAATCCCATTTGGAATGTTGTCTTCCATTTCTGCTTAGGATCTTCCTTCCAGTGGTTAAACCGTACTGAAGGTAACATGCTCTGATACCAATTGTTGACACTGAGAGGGGGGTGAATCAGTATCAAGTACAATTTAAAACATTTTTCAACTTATACTTAAACCATTAAATTATATCCAATTAGCAATGAACAATACTATAAGATTTACACCAATACACCATAGTACACCATGCACAATATATGAGAAATAATCAATAGTTATTGTTCAAGGGAAGTAACGACTTCCAAAGGTAGCTACATCTTCCAAAGGTAGCTACAACTTCCAAATGTAAAGGGAAGGATAAACCTCCAAGAGGAAGATACAATCCTCCAATATCAAGAGAGGGTTTAACTCTCCATCCTTTCCCCTTCCTTCCACCCAATAATATATGAGAGATAATAAAACTTTACATTAAATCATTACCATCAACCAACCATCACATAGAACCTGATAATGCTTCATGAGAATTCTTCAACTTGTGCAATTCTTCAATTATTGGAATACTTTGATCCTGTAGATAATATTACTCAATGTATTTTCTAAAACATCTCCATTTTTCACTCCTTTAATCCTCCCCAAAAGAAAGTTATAGAAAGAATGGTAGACCTTATTCAATTCTGGTTTATTCAGGAGACTGTAACTGTACAAAATTCCTCGCGCTCAATATTTACCATCAGATTCTGAAACTTGCACACAATAAACTAGAGTCTGTACTCTTTCCAATGAAATTGGTCCCACGTCATTTGGATTACATATGAAGAAGTTATGACTGCTTTACCTGGAACACATGTTTATTGACTAGCTTTAGAATTGGTCAAAAACCATATCTTCCACAAAGTGTATCTTCCACAAAGTGTACCTTGACATGTCTTCTCAATACCATAGCAATTTCACCATCTGAATCATTCTAGAAAAAACGTCATAGCGAAACTGGTAAGATGACCTAAAAATAACATACCTTAGAACACATCACCAAAAGACTTCATCCTCCCTTGAAATCTGACCATCTTTACTTCTGATTTCCTCTGAAATTTGAATTGTATTTCAAATGAATGTATAATGATATTTATTTATACCATTTATCTGACTTCCTTTTAACATTAGGGTCGTCCTGACACTTTCTTATTTTGTAATTATTTTCTTTAATTATCTTCAGGGCCTACATGTACTTCCTTCTTCAATTCACTTTGTCATATTCACAAATTCATTTCTCCTCAACCATGAGGATCCACTTGGTGTTCCACATACCACCGAAAAAAACATGATGTATATTATCCATCCATGGGTGTTGTATCTTTGTGTTCATTGTCCTTCATGTCCAAATACCTTTATCAATCTTGTGGTTCAAAACCAATGACTAGGGTTGATATCAATGACAACAACCAATCTTCCAAAAAGTTGCAGGAGGTATTAACCTCTACATGTAACCCTGATGAGACTAAAATATTCTGGGAAGAAAGAGAAACCCTAAAACATTGGATAATAATCCTAGGAGACAAGTTGGCTCAAGATAATATTTATTATTGAATGATTAGCCTCCATAAGTAGAATTCGTTTGAGTTAGGTCACTTGGAGGACTATAAAATAGAGGGTGTTAGAGCTCATTTTTCTCTCTCACCCTCACAACTGCATAAGGACAAGTGGTGTGAATGACTAGAGGAGAGTTGCAGCTGCAAAAATGATGACTTGGTCTTTGGTTTTGGTTTGGACTTTCTTCTTGGTACGCTAGCTCTGAAGAGAGGTACGCTACCTTGGTTGGCTATTGGTTCTATGGTTTTATTCCATAATTATTCTCTCTATCAAGGTTAAGGTGCTCAGGGGTGGCATTTGTGCCTATGGATGGGTGAAAATATTGAGATATTGTATATGGTGAAACGATCAAACCTATTTTTCTAATAGTTTATGGGGCCATTATATCTTCAAAGAGTCTAATTGTTGGAAGATATATTGGTAGGATTTTCTCAGTTATAGTTGAAGTTGCAGTCAAAGTTTTGTTGTAGCAGCAAAACCCTAATCCTCTTGTTGAGGCACCTTAAGTGAAGAGCTTGACTTAATTCCTGGACAACCAAGTGTGTCCTATCCTAGCGCACCTCCTTATACACTCAGTAAGCCAAGACATCAAGTTTGAGTTTTTGGTCAAAGTCAAAGGTTGACCAAGTCAAAGTCAAAGGATTACCAAGTCAATGCAATCATGACTTACTCTATGAATTCAGAAAACAAGTTAGAAGGGGATTCTAGCTTCAGAGCATGGAAGATAAGGATTTACCTTATCCTTACCAAGAATAAAGTGTTGGATATCGTGAAAGGAAAGATCATGGAACCATAGTTTGAAATGGGAAAAGAGAAGGAAGATCAGAACGTTTCATTTATGGAGAAGTTCATGGACAATGACATGAACACTATGAGTATCATAGTGGAATCTGTAAAATAACACTTGATACCCTACATATCTCATCGTGACTCATCTAAAAATATGCATGGTGCCCTAACTAACCTCTTTTCAGTCAGAAACATTGGACAAGTAATGAGTCTGAAGAATGAGCTCTGTGACATGAAAATGAATGATAATGATACAATAACATCATACTTTGTGAGAATATCTTAGTTAATAAAAGATGAACTACAAACTATTTAAAAAATCATTTCATAAAAGGAAATGGTAAATATAGTACTCAATGGCCTTCCTAAGACATAGGATGCATTTTCCGCAAGCATGAATACAATAAAGGAGTATCCCACATTTGAAGAAATTTGGACTTGTTATGCACAAGAAGAATCAAGTACTAATGCAAAAGAGAAATCCCAAAATAAATATGATTATCAAGCCAATACAATAACATACAATACAATACCATACCATACAATACCAATAACATATACCATACAATACCATACAATACCATACAATACCAATAACATACTATACCATACAATACCAATAACATACCAATACCAATACAATACCATTGAATACCAATAACAATACCAATACCATACCATTGTGTACAAATACCAATACCATTGCATACCATTGCACGACAATGGTATGCATTGTAAATGATATGAATACCAATACCATACCAATACCAATACCATACCAAAACCAATACCAATATGCATTGCCAATACCCTTATGCCTTGCCAATACAAATACCAATACCATTGCATACCAATACAAACAATACCATTACATACTAATACCAATACCATTGCATACCACTACCACTACCAATACCATACCATACCATACCAATAACATACCAATACCAATACCATACCATCCAATACCAATAGCAAGACCAATACCACTACCATACCAATACCATACCATTGTGTACCAATACCAATACCATTGCATACCATTGCACAACAATCGTATGCATTGGCAATGATATGCATACCAATACCATACCAATACCAATACCAATACCATACCAATAGCATACCAAAACCAATACCAATATGCATTGCTAATACCTTTATGACTTGCCAATACCAATACCAATACCATACTATACCATACCAATATAGTACTAATACAATACCATACCATAACATACCAGTAACATACCAATACCAATACCAATACCATACCATTCCATACCAATAACAATACCAATACCATACCAATATTGTACCATTACATACCAATACCAATACCATTGCATGGAAATGGTATGCATTGGCAATAATATGCATACCAATACCAAAACCAATACCAATATGCATTACCAATACCCTTGTGCCTTGATAATACCAATACCAATACCATTGCAAATAACATTGCATACCAATACACCCAATACCATTGCATACCATTGCATGGAAATACCAATACCAATAACATTGCATACCAATAGCAATACCAATACAATTTCCAATACCATACCATACCATACCATACCAACACCAATACCATTTCCAATACCATACCATACCATACCAATACCATTGTCAATACCAATACCATACAAATACCATATGATTGCATACCAATACCAATACCAATATTTCATACCATTGCATTGCAATGGTATGCATTGACAATGATATGCATACCAATACCATACCGTAACATACCAATAATATTTCCAACACCAATACCAATATCATACCATTGCATACCAATATCAATACCATTGCATACCACAATGGTATGCATTGGCAATGATATGCATCGGAAATTATATGCATACAAATACCATACCAATACCATACCAATATAATACCATACCATACCAATACCAATACCAATACCATAGCCAAAAACGCCTGACAAAGTGATCTTGAAATCGACCTCATCTTCAGAAATTGCACTGTGCCTTATTGACCAAAACCCTAGTGTCGGAGATACTCCAACGAATAGTTTTTCGATCACTGAAATTATAGCATAGGGGGGCCACTAGCTAAAAAACAATTATCTTAATCCAATGCAACTGACGGTTCATGCATATGAGTCCTGATTTAAGTTTTATCGCAAGTTTCAACTCGCCTCCTCAAGCCATTTAGAGACATGTGGTCAATTTGGTCCAGGGGCATAAAATCCAAACCAAGTAGCATAAAGGACTTTTGCAAGCTCCTGCAAGTCTGTTTGGCTAAGGCCCACATGACTACACTAACCAAAAATACCTGACACAGTGTTCTTGAAAATCGAGCGCCTCTTGAGAAATTGCACTATGCCTCATTGACCAAAACCCTAGAGTTGGAGATACTCCAACAAATGGTTTTCTGGTCAACATAATGATAGCATAAGAGCTCCAATAGCTGAAACCCAATGCTTTGGATCCAATGCAACTGATGTTTTGTGCATCTGAGTCTCGATTTGAGTTTTATAGATAGTTGAAACTCGCCTCCTCAGGCCATTCAAGGACACGTGGCCAATTTGGTCCAGGGGCATAAAATCCAAACTGAGTAGCATAATGGATTTTTGTAAGCTCCCGCAAATTTGTTTGGTCAATTCCCATGTGACTACACTAGCAAAAAATGCTTGACAAAGTGTTCTTGAAAATTGAACTCATCTTCAAAAATTGCACTATACCTCATTGACCAAAACCCTAGTGTCGAATATACTCCAACAAATGGTTTTTTGATCCACGAAATGATAGTGTAGTGTCCCCACTAGATGAAACTCAATGCTCTTAATTCAATGCAATTGATGGTCCATGCATATGAATCCCGGTTTGATTTTTATTGAGAGTTGCAACTGGTTTCCTCAATCCATTTACGGACATGTGGTCAATTTGGTTTGGGGGAATAAAATCCAATCCTAGTAGCATAATGGACTTGCGTAAGCTCCTGCAAGTCTATTTGGAAAAGGCTCATGTGACTACACTAGACAAAAATACCGGATACAGTGTTCTTGAAAATAAACCTCCTCTTTAGAAATTGCACTATGCCTCATTGACCAAAACCCTAGTGTTCGAGATACTCCAACAATTTTTTTTCCGATCGACGGAATGATAGGGTAGGGGCCCCAATAGTTGCAACCAGGTGCTCTAGATCCAATTCAACTGACGATTCATGCATATCAGTCTCGTTTTGAGTTTTATTTATAGTTGCAACTTGCCTCCTCAAGCCATTCAAGGACATGTGGCCAATTTGGTCCGGGGGCATAAAATACAAACCGAGCATCATAACAGAGTTTTGTAAGCTCCCACAAGTTTATTTGGACAAGGTCCATGGAAATGCACTAGCCAAAAATGTTGGCATAGTGTTTTTGAAAATTGACTTCATCTTCAAAAATTGTACTATGCCTCATTGACCAAAACCCTAATGTCGGAGATACTCCAAAAAAAGATTTTTTTGTTGACGGAATGATAGTGTAGGGGGCCCACTAGTTGAAACTAGGTTCTCTGAATCCAATGCAATTGACAGTTAGTGCATCCATGTTAGGGTCCTAACTTCCACATAGGTATAACAATATATTCGGATGTAATAAAGGTCAATATTAATAAGGCCTTGCAATAAAATATAATAAGTTGAATGTAAGAAGACCTAATAGAAGCTTCCACTTCTAGAAGGATCTTCCTCTAGGTTCTTCTTTTGATAGACATATTTAGTATAAATAGGAGTCGAGGGTATGAGAACCCTAGCTTGGATATTATTGTAATAGAGCTCTCCTCGACTGGAGGTTTCCCCCTCAAAGAGGCCCGTGAACATTGCTCTCAGAATCAAAGTGTTATTTTTGTTGTTATTCTTATATCATTTCAGTGTTATTGTGGTAATTGCTTTGGTTATATTGTTGTTATTCTGCCATTTCTAGCATTTTATTTATGTTTTTCATACTCTTTATATCTGGTATATTACAAGTGGTATCAAAGAACTTTCCTCGGTAGAAATTGTGGGTTAAATTTTTTTTTAGGGTAGATACATATTCTGGCATCTTTAAGCCATAGAGATCTATCATTACGTGTATAAATCCACGGTTGATGGATTCATAGACGCAGGAAATACAAGTGGTACTTAAGAGCACATGTGTTGGCCACCCTTGTAACCTCTGTTAGTACCCCTTCGAGTTGTAGCGCATCAAACAACACCTGTGTCTGGATCGACCTACATTACCTGAAGCCCTCTTTAGATAAACCAATCGGTTGCCTGAATTCTATAGTGCCACCGATAACAACACTCGAGAAGATACTCTCTAGTACCTAGGTAGTCGAGTAGTATGGCTAATGGTACAATCTACTCTCCTTACTTAGTGCCCTGAGATATTGGGTTGAGTACTATTGTTGGACCCCTCACGTATATTAGAGAGCCATAGCACAAGGAAAACCCTTGTTTGTAGAACCCTTGAATACCTAACCCTTTGGGAAAGAAGCATAAACAAATTAAAACAAACAAGATCTATTGTCGTGCAACTGTGTTCGGGTTGCCAAATCACTACACATTTCTTCCTGGTTAAGCATTTGGGCATTTCATCACTGGAGTATTCTTCAGACTAGAGTGTCACTCTGTGGGTGTAAAAAAAAAAAAATGAGTCTGGAAATTTTTGCACAATTATTTGAGACCTATTCCATTGGATTCATCTCTTCTCCCTTATCACATTTATACATATCATTTTTTAGAAAAAAAATTAACCCAACTGGTTCGATGAGTTGTTCTTCTTAACTAGTTTGTCGGTTGCTTCTTGTTGTTGTTTCGCAAGGCATTTCATCATTTTAGAGTAAGTTTCAATTCCATAGTTTCATTTTGTATTCCTTTTTTGTTGTTCAGTGTTTGCAGTTTGCAGGTAAGAATGTTTGCTTATTTGTAGTTGCATGTTCCTTGTATGTTTCTGGTTCCTTCTATGCTTGGGCTACAGTTTTGTAATCGTTGGAGATACATATGGTGTTCACTGGCTTGGTGGATCTTGTCGGTTCGTTGATTCGTGGGTTGTTGGTTATGTTTGTTTGGCTAGGGTTTGCTCTTTGGGGCCCTGGGGGTGCATGTGACATTCCCAAAAATAAAGTATTTTGGAAATTCAAAAAATATTAGAAAATTATTTTCATTTTTGGTAAATTCGAATTTGGAATTTTTTTTCCATTTATGGCAATTCCAAATTTTGAATTTGATACATTGTAATTAATTATTATGACTGTTGGGCAGAGACCTAACTTTACCCAACTAACTATTTGACTATGACACTTGTATGTAAACATAATATTGTTTTATTTATTGCAAGAGGACAAATGGAACAACCATGTTCAATTCAGCTGACCATGACTCCATGAGTGGGGAACATGTTGGAACTACCTCTGGGTTGATTGTTACAAGTGGCAAGTTGCAAGATACCAAATATAAGAAATATGCAGAACATAAATAAAATGCTAGAAATGGCAGAATAACAATAATATATCTAGCATAATCTCCACAATAACAAATAAATGATATAAGAACAACAACAAAAATAGCACTTTGATTTAGAAAGCAATGTTTACAGGCCTCTTCGAGGGGGCAACCTCCAATCGAGCAGTGCTCTGTTACAATAATCTCCAAGATAGGGTTTTCATACCATTGACCCTTATTTATACTAAATATGTCTATCAAGAGAAGCATCTAGAGGAAGGTCCTTCTAGAAGCGAAAGCTTCTATTAGGTCTTATTACATCTTCCTTATTCTATTTTATTGAAAGGCCTTATTAATATTGACCTTTATTACATTCGAATATATTAATCTACCTATGTGCGAGTTAGGACCCGAACATGTCCACCCCCTTAAAAACATCCTTGTCCTCAAGGCTTGAGATGAGGAAACTACTGCAGAATGGTAGTTGGTTCCCAAGTGGTATCTGCTGGATTCGTATCTTTCCACTGGACTAGCACTTCCTTGATGGTTCGCTGACATAGGCGATGCTCACGCTCGTCCAAAACTTCTTCTGGCTGTAGCCAAATGGATCCTTCTTTAGCTAACTCTGGAAGGTTGGTTTGAATTTGGCACCAAGTTCCAATCACCTTCTTTAAGCATGAAACATGGAAAACTAGATGTAGCTTCGACTGATTGGGTAGAGCTAACTGATATGCAACTTGTCCCACATGTTTGAGAACTGTATAAGGACCATAAAATTTGAGCGCTAGCTTCTGAAAATGCTCGGCTTTGAGGGAAGTTTTATTGTATGGTTGTAGTCGTAGATACACATGATCCCCTTCTGCAAATTGACATTCAGAGCGACCTTGATCTTCTTGTTGCTTCATGCAATCTTGTGCCATGACCAATTTCTCTTTAAGGGTACGAAGAATATCCTCTTGAACTGTAAGTGTTTGGTCAACCGCTTGGACCTTTGAGGTACCCGGTAAGTATGAGAGAACTGAAGGTGGCTTCTGTCCATATACTTCTTCAAAAGGAGTCATGCGAGTAGTTGTATGGTAGGAAGTGNAAACAGTTCTTGCCAAAAATTGCTTGTGAAAGTTGGGTCACGATCAGAAACAATAGAGTGCGGCATGCCATGAATCATGAAGACCTAGTCCATGAAAAGTTGAGCCACCGTGGATGCAGTAAATGGGTGTTGAAGATTGCAGAAATGAGAATACTTGGAAAGGCGATCCACAACCACCATTATGACTGATTTATTCCCTGATTTGGGTAAGCCTATAATAAATTCCATAGAGATATCCTTCCAAATAGCTAGTGGAATCGAAAGCGGTTGTAGTGTGCCTGGAGATTTGACTGTTTCTCCCTTTTTGTGTTGACACACCTCACATTCAGCTACAAAATTATGGATGTCATGTTTCATACCATCCCAGAAAAAAGAACGTTTGACTCTATCATATGTTTTGGTGAACCCTGAGTGCCCCACTGTGGGTGTAGCATGAAGCTCAGAAAGTACCTTGGATTTAAGCTTTGATTGTTTACTTAAATACAAATGGCCTTTGTATCGAAGCTCATCCTGCAGCCAAGAGTACCCTGGGGGAGCCAAAGCCTTGCTCTGCAATTGTTGGATCTGATGCAAACTTTTGGGATCTTGAAGCCATTCCTGGGGCACAGCTTGGAGCCAATCGAGTACAATGAAGGAAAGAGAAAAAATGGATCCTTCTTCTTCATATTTTCAGGATAGTGAATCCACCACTGCATTGTCTTTTCCCTTCTTGTAAATGATCTCATAATCATAACCAAAGAGCTTAGTCACCCATTTTTGTTGCTCCTGGGAGGAAATGCATTGTTCCAAAAAGTACTTGAGGGTTTGATGGTCGGTCTTGATTTGGAAGCGTTGCCCCAAGAGATAAGGGCGCCACAGCTCAACGACATGCAGAATAGCCAACATTTCCTTTTCATAAATGGGTTTGCCCAGATTCCTTTCAGACAGTTTCTTGCTGGTGAAGGCTAAAGGTCGACCCTCTTGCATAAGGACAACATTGATTCCTTTCCCGGAGGCATCACATTCCAACACAAAGGTCTTTGTGAAATCAGGAAGGGCCAGAACCAGAGTGGTGCACATGGCCATCTTCAGGGTTTGAAAAGCTTGAGCAGCGGCTAGAGTGCAAGTGAAAGAGTTCTTTTTTAGGAGAGTAGTGAGAGGTGCTGCAATATTTCCATAGTTATTAACAAACTTGTGATAATACCCTATTAAGCCTAGAAATCCATGCAAACTTTTGAGATTCTTTGGGTGCGGCCAATCTTGCATAGCTTCAATCTTTTTCAGATCCACCCTGACGCCATCCTTGCCAATGAGATGACCCAAGTATTCTACTTCTGAGGCACCAAAAACACATTTAGACTGTTTCAGGAAAAGTTGGTGTTGGGAGAGGAGATGGAGAACTTGATCCACATGAGTAAGATGGTTGGTCAAAGTTTTGCTATAGATGAGGATATCATCAAAGAAAACTAAGACAAAATGATGGAGAAAGGGACAGAAGACATGATTCATGAGGCTTTGGAAGGTAGAGGGAGAATTACACAAGCCAAAGGGCATGACCAAAAACTCATAGTGGCCCTCATGAGTGTGAAAGGTCGTCTTGGGAATGTTTACCTATTTCATACGTATTTGGTGATAGCCCGAGCGAAGATCAAGTTTAGTAAAGAATTGGGTGCCACTCAATTCATCCAGGAGGTCATCAATGATAGGAATGGGAAATTTGTCTTTAATGGTCGGTTTGTTGAGGGCACGAAAGTCAGGACACATTATCCAAGAACCTTCTTTCTTTAGGACCATGACTATAGGAGAAGAGTAAGGGCTCGTACTAGGGTGGATAACTCCTTCATTAAAGAGCTCCTGGACCATTTTCTAAATTTCATTTTTTTGTGAGAAGGGGTGGCGATATGGGCAGATATTGGGAGGAAGGCTTCCGGGTACAAGGGGAATGGAACGATAATGAACACCACGAGAAGGAGAGAGGCCTTCAGGAGTGGAAAATACCATTTGGTGTTTAGAAAGAAGAGCTTGCAGGTCATGCGTCATTGGGGATGTTTCTATTGCTTGAATGGCATGGAGTTGGGCAATGACACCAGAATGACCTTTTTTGAGCAGTTTTTCCATGCGATGGGATCTAATGACCTCAGGTGAACCAACAATGATGCCTTGTAATTTATATTGGTGGACTTCCTGGTCGAATTGCATGGTTAATGCCTTAAAATCCATGAGAATGGGACCCAAAGTTCTTAGCCAGTCTGCACCCAACACAATGTCACAACCACCCATGTCAATAGAAAACATATGGGATTTTAGGTGGTAGTCACTTATTTGGAGACACACATTTTCACAGCGCCCTCCACATTTCATGGAACCACCATTGACAATCATGATTTGGAAATTATTGACAGCATGGATGTATCAATGAGTTTCTTGGGCAATGCGGTGATGAATAAAATTATGGGTGCTTCCACTATCAACCAGAATGATGACCTTCTGATGCTTGATGTAACCGATTAAGTTGAAGGTTTGGGAAGTGGAAAAACCAATGAGAGCATTGAGGGAAATGACTGGTTCTACTTTGGGAGGGTCTGATGGAGGGGTTATGTCAGTGATTTTAGGTGACTCAGACACAAGGGGAGTTTCAACATCCTCTTATGAAATGTCCTCAGAGATGGCCATAAAAAGCTTTTGTTCCTTACAATTGTGTCCTCGGAAATATTTGTCATCAAAATTATAACAAAGGCCTTTGAGTTCGCGTTCATCCATTTCAGCCCTGGTCAATTTTTGGATTTTTAATGGGGCAGAGGGAGTAGTGGGAGTGATGGTTTTAGGGTGAGGGATAAAGGAGGGTTTTTATTTTTGAGATGATACAACCTGTTGTTCTTCTTTAGATCTTTTAGTAGCTTCCACCCAAGTCAAGGGTCGAGCCATGAGGACATGGGCCTGAATCTCCTCCTTGAGGCCACTAATAAAACACTCTCGAAAGAAAGCATCAGTCATGCCCTCTGTTCGAAAAGCCAGGCGTTCAAAGGCAGCTATGAAGTCTTCTATTGTTCTAGAGTGTTTCAACTTTGTCAAACGGCCCAAATAGTTGGTGTCCGTGTCAAAGCGTTCATAAAGCTCAGTCACAATTTGGGTCCAAGCAATATACCCTTGACGAGAAGTTATTCTCCATTGCCACCATTGCCAATGTTCTTGATCTATATGGAGAACACCATATTGGAGTTTGGCCAAGTCATCGGTAATGCCATATAAAGAGAAATAATGTTCCATTTGGGTTACCCAACCAGTGGGGTCTGAGCCATCAAATTTGG
>JASDQU010303093.1:1489-13763 GCA_032191745.1 Picea mariana | reverse complement strand
GTTTAACAAACACACCTGCTACATTTATGTGCTTAATGAACAATGTGTTGAGAAAATATCTAGACAAGTTCATAATTGTGTTCATAGATGATATATTGATCTACTCAAAGACCAAAGAAGAACACGAGGAACACTTAAGAATGGTATTGCAAACACTCAGAGAGAACCAACTGTACGCAAAATTTAGCAAGTGTGAATTTTATCAAGATGAAGTACAACATCTAGGACATGTAATTTCAGATGAAGAGATCTTAGTTGAGCCAAAAAAAGTCAAGGCCATCCTAAACTGGCTATTGAAAAAGGATGTGTCAGATGTCCGATCTTTCATGGGCATCACATGATATTACCGTAGATTCATAGAAGGGTTTTCTAAACTTGCCGACCCAATAAATTCTTTGCAAAAGAAAGGAATCCGATTTAAATGGACCGAGAAATGTGAAGAGAGCTTTGAAAAGCTAAAACAATTATTAACAACAACACATATCTTGAAGATAATGTACCCACATAAGGATTTTGTGATCTATATTGATGCTTTATTAGAGGGATTAGGAGGAGTATTGTTACAAGATGATCATGTAATTGCCTATGAATCGAGAAAACTGAAACTTCATGAAAATAATTATGCAACGCATGATATGGAATTAATTGTTATTGTACATGCTTTAAAAATGTGGCGACACTTCTTTTTGGGTAGAAGATTTTTGTTGAAAACAGATAATATCATCCTTAAGTACTTCTTCGATCAACAAAACTTGAATAAAAGACAGGAAGATGCTTAACGTTCCTAAGTGAATATGATGTTGAGATAAGACACACTAAAGGAAAATAAAATAAAATAGTGGATGCACTCTACAAAAAACTAAATGCAATTTTCAGCCGTAACATGCAAACTGATTTAAAACAAAGAATTAAATCATCAGCAGAAAATGATGAAATTTATAAGAAATTACAGGAAAAATTACAGAATAATAAATTAATTGAGGAAGAATCAAAGTTCAGGTGCAATTAGGATGGTTTAGTTCAATATAAAGATAGAACTTATGTTCCAAACAACACATATTTGAAGAATTTAATATTGGTTGAAGTATGTAAGAAACCTTATTCAGGTCACCCAGGTTACAAAAAGACTATAACCACTCTAAAAACAAATTCTGGCCTGGAATGAAAACTGACGTAGCTGAATATCTTGCTAGGTGCCTGGAGTGCCAACAAGTTAAAGTTGAGCACTATCGCCCAACTAGATTATTACACCCAATACCCATTCCTGAGTGGAAATGGGAAGTGATTAGCATGGATTTTATTACAAGACTTCCTACAACCAAGAAACAAAATGACTCTATAATGGTAGTAATAGACAAACTCACTAAAGTTGTTGATCTGATCCAGGGGGACCTTGATATCAAATTGATCTGGTTCTAGGTTCACTTAATGAAAGGATCAGTTATAAGATTGTCTTAATTGAACTTGATTGCATTAAGGGTGAACATATGTGCTTATGAAAGGCTTAAATCCAAATTGAATATAACTTGGTGAATGTGTTGTTAGTCTCATAATCCATTACTTAATGAACTTAACAATCATAATTGCGGAAACAAAAACATGCATAAAAAAACATGAGACAAGATCAACACATAAAGCAAGAGATCACCAAATTTTTAACGGAGTTCACCAATATGGATATGTCTCCAGTTCCACTTGGAATACAAATCACTTCATTATCCTTCCTTTGACAAAGCTGAAATTTTCTCACAAAATGTGGAACAATTCTTCAGACACTAGAACGACTTCAATCTCCCAAAAGGGGCTTGACTCTCCCTAAAGGGGCTTACATACAAACCACAAGCAAGAGTGCTTGTTTCTCTCCTCAAAGAGCCCTCCAAAAATCTCCCAAAAGAGTCTCCAAAGGGCCTCGAAAGGCATTTTCCCAATCTCTCCCAATAAAGGGGGTTCAAATATTTTTTCCTAGCTCCATAATACAAAAAGACAAGATCCATGAATTTAGGATCTAGTACCTACCCAAGGACAAAAATGAGAAAGACCCTTAACTTCCTCCTTGAGACTAGGAATCCACTTGTAATAAAATGAGGAAGAGTCCAAACCAATTCATGTGACCCTTAACTTCCTCCTTAAGACTAGGAAACTAATTCCCTCTTAAAATCGGAAAACTAATTTTTGAGTTGGATTCTCACAACTAATTTCCAATTTTTACAATTAAATGAATAATACTAGAGATTTTCCAAGTCACTTCATGTATTAATCATTTTTCCAATTTGCATGACTTATACATGAGTTTCTTATACCCATTTCAAGTATTAGTCATTTATTACAATTTAATTAAATCATTCATGATTAATTAATTATTCTTTTCCACTTATCATTAATTAACATTTTAATGATTTTTTTCCATGGTGTGCAAAGTTAATGATTTTTCTCCATTGTGTGCAAAGTTTAATGATTTTCTCCATGAAGTTAATTCTTTGTGTGGAGATCCACCTGGATCAGTTGCACACTTCATCCCAGTCAAAACAACTCATAAGGCTATAAACATTGCAAAGATTTTTATGAAAGAAATATTTATGATGCATGGTTTACCCAAGACTATAATTTCAGACAGAGACACAAAATTCACCTCGAATTTCTGGAAGGATTTGTTCAGTGGTTTGGATACTCAGTTGAATTTTAGCACTACTTATCATCCTCAAACTGATGGTCAAACCGAAAGGACTGATCGAAATGCAGAGGATATGTTGCAGATGTGTGTGATGGAATTTCCCACCAAGTAGGAAGAGTACCTTCATCTGGTTGAGTTTGCATATAATAATGGTTATCAGACATCTTTAAAGATGAGTCCTTTTGAGGTAATTATGACAGGAAGTGTCGAACACCTGTTAGTTGGGACAACCCAGTTGACATAATTATTTTGGGCCCAAATATGCTAAAAGAAATGGAAACAATTGTGCAAAAAACAAAACAAAATTTGAAAAGTGCACAGATAGACAAAAGAACTTTGCAGATTTGAAAAGAACACATGCATAATTCAATATAGGGGATCATGTTTATCTTAAAGTCAAACCCAGAAACAATTCATTAAAATTGGGAAAGAGTACCAAGTTGGCACCATGGTATTGTGGGCCATTTCAAGTGCTTGCCATAGTGGGGCCAGTGGCCTATCAACTTGCACTTCTAGCCAATTTAAAAGTTCACAATGTATTTCATGTTTCATTATTAAAGAAGTATGTACATGATATGACTCATGTTGTAAATTGGAATGTAATTCAGGTGGAACTTGAAGGCGAGTTTCAAGTGGAACCGCTACGTATTATCGATAGGAAGGAAACTGTGCTATGGAATCGAGCCATCACTTAGGTTAAAGTGAAATGGAGGCACTTTAGTACGGGAAATGGAAGAAGCCACGAGGAAAGCATATCCATTTATGTTCCAGAGCTTATATGCTTAGATTGGAACACCGAGGATGGTGTTCAATTCAAGGGGGAGAGGATGTAATATCCCTTAGTTTACAAGCATTTAAACATTTTAATTTTTGACAAGTTCATGATGCAGAAGAATTGGAAAAAGGTTATTGTGAAAATTATATCATCATTTACATTGATGATGAATATTTTTGTAATATTTATTTTAATTAAAAAGAAACAAACTGATTAGAGAATCCAATTACAAAGAGTAAATCATTCTTCCACGGATAAGTGAAAAGAATAAAAATCATTGAAAAAATAATATATACTTACTATTGAAAATAATGTATAATATATACTTGCTATTAAAAATAGTGTATAGTTGAATACTAAGAAAATGTTCATATCTTAAAATTACATTGATTATATTATTACAACAAAAATTACAAGAAAAATATAGTAAAACTTGTAGAATGATATAGTTGTAAAGAGTTTATTTTTATTGCATAAAGAAAAGAGTACCCAACAATCTTTTATAATTTTCTTTAAATAGATTAAATCAAGAAGACTGAATGAATTCAAAAAGTCTCTTGGATGGGAAATATGGGAACATAGTTATACACACGATTGATTTTCATTTAAAGTATTTTATTACGTGAAATGCTTTCATTTCCAAATATATATATATATTTAAAGTAAACCATTCTACAATTCAAAAGTTGCATAACGAAAGAAGAAACCTTAGTCTCTTAGAGTTGAGCCAAAGGTTCTAGCTCTCGCAACATGAAACAACAAAAGGATGGAAAAGATGTGGTACTCTCGTATACCAAGACACATTAAGAACAAACGTATTGTTTAGTTTCTTACTGACAATATATTAAATGGCGCCAAACAATGTGGCATGCATTATAGAGGACTCAATAACCAATGTGGCTTATTTAGAGTGTACTTCGATTTTAAGATATCGATATATCAATCCTTGTCAAGGTGTTATATAATTACGAATATGAAGATTAAGTTATTAGTATAAATATTATAGTTTTGGGTTGGCAAACATTAACAATAATCAATCTATGGTTATTAGTCTAATATTGCAAGACATATATAATAGTTGTGATTCATGATATGCATAGAATTTCAATTTAAGGAGAGAAGAAAAGTTTACCACAATACATATATAATAGTTGTGATTCATGATATGCATAGAATTTTGATTTAAGGAGAGAATAAAAGTTTACCATAAGGGATATGATTCTTTCCAAACCTTTGGACCATAATGTATCCCTACGAAGAAGAGAAGCCATCTATAAGAGTATTTAATAAGCGATTGCATAACATAATGACTAGTAAAGTACCTTGCATTACCTGCAACGGAAATATGATTCAAGTAAAGGTGATGATCAATCTGATGTTAAACCTTGATACATGGTATTAAGAGCCATTGAGTATTTAAACTTGTCATGTCATTACCATGACAACTACATCAGAATGTCAATCAATTTTTTGTGTCAAACATTTAATTAACCATATGTTAAGTTTAACAAAACATGCATACGATTACAAAGAGTATATTATTATTAAAAAATAAAAATTATGGTTATAGGAGACATTACAAAAAGTAATAATAACTTCTAAGTTTGATAACATAATGTAGATGTGCTATTAAGATTTATTCCCCAAAAAACAATGTATAAGCATATTGTACACATTATCATATATAACACAAACTAAACAATGTATAAGAAAAAATTAGTGATTAACCATTAGTAAAGCGTGTGTTTTATGTGGAGGCATAACTTGAATTGATTAGGTGAAAGCAAATGGTGTTCATATGTATATGTCATTTGAGGTGCTTGAAAGGGGCATGTGGTTCAAACTTTCGCAAGACAAGTATTTGACATTGTTTTGAAAATTTGGAGGGTTATTATATGAATACTACAACACACCATGTTTTAGGGTCTACATGCTAATTTGCAATTATAGTCCCCATGTAGGGGTTTCTTTGTTTATTCACCAATCTTGAAATCTCAAGTCTAGTGAGCTTCATGGAACATCAGGATAATAGTTTAAAGTCACCTAGGAATTTAAATTAAATTATTTGAAGTTTTCATGCATAGAACATGTTAGGTTTTAGGAGAACAATTTATCACCAGTAAGCATTTATAGCGTGGAGGTATACATAGCCATGAGGGTTATCTCAATTGGTCTAAGCCAGTCGTGAGTTTATCTTGCTTGTTGTTGGTCATGAGTTTGACTCTCTTGATTCCCCTAGGGCGAGGCCTCATAATCAAGGCTGATGGTTTACCCTGCTTATCGTCCATGGATCATGGGGAAGTATTTAGAGGGTTTTCCGCAAGTACATTTCCTCGAAAAAAATGGGGAATAATATATATTATTGGATTCTCTCTTTTTGTTCGTTCCATTTTGATGTTTAATGGAATTGTGCTAATAGGAACCATGGAGATGGGCACCTAAAAATAAAAACCTCTTCTTACATAAAACATGATTATAAAATATGTTGCATCCCACATCTAATGTGAAAAGGCTACATCATCTTAAAAAACATATTTTTCAAAATAATATCACATGGATAAAATGAAACTCAAAGGTGATGGTCATGCCACAAATCCCTTGACCAACATAAATAATACACATAATTACAAAATAAAATGGATTGGAAGGGGAAAGATTTAAGTTGTTATTATTATTATTTGATTTGACCACACAACCTATAGAGGGGATAGGACATGGGGCCACCACCAAAACCACAAATTCATGTTGTAAGCCATAATGATCCAACAAGGGGAAACGATTCCAACTTAGCCAAGAAATTAGAGAAGACTAATTTTAAAGAGGGGTGGAAAAAGGAGAAAAGGGGTGGATAATAGACTCTAACATATTTTATTTATTTATTTATTTTTTATTTTTTGACAGGGGAATTGGTAACGAGGGCTTAGAATCATCCGCGCCACCAGGGATCGATCCAAGTTGCTGCCTTTATAACCCCTGGCTCAATATACCCACCCACAAGATATATTGAACAGTTAAATCACAAACTTGAACCCAGGCCGAGCCGCGCCTATATCGCTGAGTTGGCACCTTCGTGGTGTCAGATAGCTACTATTCGTCCAAGCTGCTTCGGGATAATAGACTATAAAAATTCATTATCATATAGTAGGATCCATTGAGGGTTCCCTAAACTAGTGGCTCACACATTGTACATGCATTAATTTTTGTACTATATTAAGTTGGGTAGAAAATTTGAACCACTAAAGGCTATTATTTCATAGCAATGTTCCCTCCTCTTCAACATTTACCCAAAGAGGACACAAGTTGGGGGATTCGAGCCTGCAAATATAACAATGTAGGCCGATGGGCCTTACTAAAAAATCTYGACCATTCAAGGTATAAAAAGGAGAGAGATACAATGGTTATGGCACTATATTTTTCCAAGTGGAGAAAGAGAACCCAATGCRTRTTGGCYCGAGACAAGTTGGTCTGGCCATACCTAACCTAGTCAAYGTCAACTTGGGTTAATAAAACTAATGAGAGAATTCACGTGTGGGTGGTGAAAGAACAATATTAGGGAAAGTTTGCAATTTGGACAACATACCAACAAAGCAGGGACCATGAGAGGCAAATGGAGGGGCTCYACAAGGGCGTGAGACAATGACATGATAGATTTGGGGAGGGGGGATTAGATGATGTAGAAGGATGCCACAATGATAAGAGGGAATAAGTAGCATTGAATGGCGAATGAATTGAAGAAAAACCCCCATGGGGAAAACTAGTAAGAGAGATAGATATATAAAAGATATCTGAAAGCAAATGCTACAACAAGTAAATACACAAGGAACCCGATAGAATACAAGCTTCTTCTCAATCTTGTAATGGAATCCCTCTAACTTGTGCCTGCTAGCCTTTAAGCAAAGCGCCCTTTTCCTTGGTGCACCCTCTTCACTTTACTATGCATTTATTTTGCCTTTGCCTTGCCTTTCCCACTTGTAGAATGCACCCAAGAGATATATGTGCCCTTCTCTCTTTGCTTGGTGTGCACCATGCCTCTAGTGCACCCCTTCACATAAATAATGTGCCCCTACACTCCTATTGTGCATCTTCCTCAAAGTTTGCACCCTTTGATTGACCTTATGTCCCCTCTATTACACAACTGCACCCTCCTCTCAAGCAAATGCCTCCATGCTAGCTTGCACCCTCAAGCATATGCCCCCCTCTCCTCCATGAATGCTCTCATGAAGCTGGTGCACCTTCCTTGAAGATTTGCACCCTCCTTCTCCCAAGTGTGCCTCTCTTCTCCAAACCCTCACTTCCTTTATTCTCTTTACTCAACTCTCTCAAGTGAACAATGAATCTCCTTTTCCCTTCTTTTCCTCCTTTAGCCTCATCTCAAGACTAACTTAGAAAACCAAGGGCCCAGATTAGATCTAAGCCTTTCTCCAAAGTGAATGGATGAGATTATATCTCACCATTCACTTAAGTTTCCATAGTTCACTTTATGTTCATCAATTCACTTTAAGTGACATTAATGTCACTTTATGAATAAAGTGAATAAAGTCAAAGTGAAATTATAGCATAAAGTATAAGCATGAGAGAAACACTTTTCCCCTTTGTGTTTAGAGACTCACAAACACAAGGGGACCACTTTTCGAGGTACCCAAATTTCAACACTCCCTCTTACCGAAGAAAGTGTCACTCACCCCTCCAAACTTGTCCCTAAAGTAGACATCCTTGCCTACTCGCAAAGACTCGGTGAGTAAAACTACAACCTAATCATCAAAAGTGGCTTGTGAATCTGATCTGCTCATCACCATATCCAAGTGGGGCCCAAACCTCTCTAGCGCACTACTCTCTCTAATCAACCTCTAAGGCTCTCCAACATACTCCTTGGCCTCCTTCAGGGTCTCTTGAAACCATCTCGATTTCTTCTTCCCTGAAGTAACTTCTAGTGGAGTAGTCTCCTCATGCCCCCAGGTCTCATGCACAAGTATCTACAAAGTACTATGTGACCTTGAAGAACCTTCACCAAGTGTCTGTATACTCACCAACTGTGAACCTGAAAATGTCCTGGGTGGACCAAACACCCCTGAACTTGGTGTACTCGACACCTGAGGCCGTATCCCCTGTAAAGCATCACTCTACAACTGTGGTACCTCCTCAAAACTATCTCTCAACTTGAGAGATCTCTTGAAATATCCACCCTCCTCAAATATGACATCTCTCCTCACCACCACTCTCCTAAGTGTTGAAATGTATATCCGGTAGGCCTTTGCAACATCTGAGTATCCAACTAGAATCCCTCTCTAGGCTGTGGGATCTAGCTTTTTCCTCTTCTCTAAGGGGACATGAGAGAAATTCAAGCACCCAAATATGCATAGGTGCTCAACATCAAGCCTCCTCCCAGTGAAGGCCTCCTTAGGAGTCTTCCTCCCCAAAGCTCTATGGGGACTCATGTTCTGCAGTATTGCAAGCGTCTTCCCACAAGTAGAATGACAGTGCCTAATCATGCGAAATTGACCTTGTTGCACCAACTATGGCCATGTTCTTCCTCTCTGCAACCCCATTCCGATGAGGGTTGTAAGGAATGATCAACTGCCTTATTTTACCCTGCTCGGCACAAAACTTTGCAAACTCTGTGGAGGTATACTCACCTCCATTATCTGATTGTAAAACCTTGATCTTATTTCTTGTCTAGTTCTCCACAAGAGATTTGAACTCTTGGAACCTCTTGAATACCTCACTCTTGGTCTTCAATAAAAATATCAGGGTCTTCATGGAGTAGTCATCTATGAAAGTAACATAATACTCCGAACCACCCAGGGAAACACATGACATGGGACCACACACATCCGTGTATATCAAGTCTAGTATCCCAGTTGATCTACTGTCATTGTTGGGAAAAATAGTATTGGTGTACTTCTCAAGAGTACACCCTTTGCACACCCTCTATGTTGGGTATGCGTTATATTGTTTGCATGAGTAGTAGTGTTTGAGCGTTTGCGTCGGGCGCGCAGGGGTTTGGGGGCAACGCCCCTGATTTTTTTTTGCCTCGAGAAACGTGTCACATATTTAGGTGGTTTTTAGGCACATGGTTTCTTTGCTGATGATTTTCTATTTTCGGTTAAGGAATTAGGGTTGTGGACTAATACACGTCATTGGGTTAGGGTTTTGAATGCCGTTGGCTCCTATATGCATATTGTATTGTAAACAATGTATCACTATGAATGAATATAGAATATGTTGGTTTTTCCGGTTTGGGTTTCCAGGGGAAAAATCTCTGTGTAATGTTTGTATTTGCCATTGTATCTTTTCTGTTGTTTTACTGAAAATTTGTTTGCAGTAAATATTGTACAAGGTTAAAATCTACATTTGGTACCAGAGGTTTGTTGGCTTCAAGGGGATGCCTTTGTGGTCAAGTGTTTGGCTCGGGACTGTGATAAGTCTTGTTATAGTGGGAGATATGTGGTATTGATTTTTCAGATGAAAATAAATGGCAAGCAATTCAAAGATGGAGATCGAGAAGTTTAATGGGAAAAGTTTTGAGTTGTGGAAGCTAAAGATGGAAGATCTGCTGGTGGACAAAGATTAGTGGATCGCGATAGATCCAGGTATTGCACCTACAAGAACTTCAATAGATGTTTGGAAAAATTTGTATCTAAAGGCAAAGAGCACAATCCAACTGTGTCTCTCTGATTCTGTATTACTGAATGTGTCAGAGGAAGCTATAGCCAAGGATTTATGGGAAAAGTTGGGGAAGTTGTATCAATCTAAGTCCCTAGTAAATAAACTATTCCTGAGAAAGAAGTTGTATAACCTGAGGATGAGAGATGGAGACTCGGTGGCAGAGCATTTGAATGTTGGATTACTGAGAGGGGGGGTAAATCAGTGATAACATAATTATAATCCTTTTTTTCCAAATAATCCAAGTGTTATATCAATGTAGAATTATTATCCAATAACGAGCAATAAGAAATGAACAATCACACACATACACAATACACCAGTGTTTTATGTGGAAACCCAAATCGAGAGAAAACCACAAAAGATTTTTCTTATATGTCTTGAAGAATTACATTCATCGGAAGCACCAAATTCCTTTTTTTTCCAGCTGCAACTGGAAGGAGGCTCCAACCCTCTAGTTTCTAAGACTACAACCTGAGGGAAGATCTAACTCCCCAATTCTCTGGCTACAACCAGAAGGAGGCTACAACCCCCTATGTTCTCCGGCTACAACTAGAAGGTGGATACAACCACCTATCCTTGCCTCGCCCAACCGCCTTGAAGTAGAAGTAGAATGATGGAACCACTGTCACACTATCACTGTGAAATATACCATTGTAAACATGTACCAATAAACCTGAACCATGCATCAAACTGTACCTCAACGTGTAAGAAAAATGTACCATAAACGAGTGCATCAACCATGCACCAACCTGTACCAAACAATCTGTAATCAACTTGTACCATAAACAAGCACAACCAACCATGTACCAAGTATGTGCCAATCATGTGTCAAGTACTCATCAACTATGACTCATCAAAATTTACCAACATCATCAACTATACACCTCATGTATGTGCCAACTCATCAACTACTTGTCTCAACCATGTACCCAACTTGTACCTCAACCAAAAGCCCTCATCAATTTCATCATCCANGGTGTATATGATCACATACCTGCAAACCTTCCTTAACTTTAACAACAAGAGACTAGCATTTTCATCAAACGTTTCTTTAGTCTCACAAGACTAGTTTTGGATTAGTCAACAACCCTAACTTGAAATAATCATAAATTTCTACCTGTAATGAATAAATATCTGAAACTGATACACAATTTTCTTTAGTGTGTTTTATGCAATTCCTCCAGGTGCCACTACTTGGAACCTCTCAGAAAAGGAGTTATAGAAAAAATGGCACACCTTGCTGAATTCTAGCTTATTCTAGAGAGAGACCTTGTAGAGCGTGCCCCACACAAAATATTTGTTGAATTGATATGAAACTATTACAAAGCTTACTAAAAAATTTACTATAACCAACACATTTTGTCTTACTGACTTTGGATCTGTTATGAAGAAGTTATGATGTGTTTACCCGAACACCTGTTTTTTACTAATTTTAGGACTAGCCACAAACCCTATTTTACACGGAGTGTAACTCCAAAAATACAACGACCCACAAGATGAATTTTTTACCACAGATACTTGGATATGTGTCCTCAATGGAATAGCAATTTCAAGGTTTGAATCATTCTATAAGAAACGTTATTGTGAAAATGGTGAGATGACTTGAAAAAACATACCTTAGAAAGCATCATCAAAAGAATTTATCCTTCCTTGAATTCCAACCTTCTTTTCTTCACTTTCCTCAGAAATTCAGCTTAAATATACTTTGGTTACCTCAGAAACCTATAGGTATTCAATATTCTCAAGTGTTTTTAAAATGAGAGAGCCTTGCCTCTTATTTATACTCTACAAGTAGCTTCCTTAAAAAACATCTTCTAGGTCACTTTACCCACTTTCCTTATTTTAGGGTTAACCCACTTCTAATTTCTCCATTACATTTATTATTTAAATAATTTATTTATATTCACTTTGAATTATAGTATACTCATCACTTCACTTTATTATTTACCTTCTAAAATCTCTTAAACCACTTTGACTACTTTGACCTTTTGGGGCTTCTAGATGACATAAGAGGGTCCTCCAACTTCGTAAGGCCATAAATCTCAAATCGTGAGGAGTTATGTGACGTTCCACATACCACTAGAAATGGAATGAAATGTACCATCCATATAGAATAGTATTACCTGAAAATATATCAAAACTCATACCATTATCCATCAAAC
>JASDQU010303092.1:0-13763 GCA_032191745.1 Picea mariana | reverse complement strand
CAAAGTATGCTTCAGATTTGTTGAAAAGGTTCAAAATGTTTGAATGTAAGGCCGTAGCTACTCCTATTGCTTTAGGCACCAAGTTAAGCAAAAATGATCAAGGAAAGTCCATTGATAAAACTCTGTATAAAAGGCTAGTGGGTAGTCTTATGTACCTCACCACCACTAGACCAGACATAATGTTTGTTGTAAGTCTTATCTCTAGATTCATGGAGTCACCCAAGGACTCTCATTAACAAACTGGTAAGAGAATTTTGCGGTATGTGGCTGGAATAGTTGATTATGGTTTATGGTATCCTTCAAAATCAAAAAGTTTTTTAGTTGGTTTTACTGACAGTAATTTTCCCGGAAGCATTGATGACAGGAAAAGCACTTTTGGTTATGCATTCAAATATGGATCAAGTCTGATTTCTTGGGCATCAAGAAAACAGCCAGTTGTTACATTGTCTTCCNGCATGTCAAGATGTTTGGATAAGAAGGTTAATGAGTGATTTATCACCAAAGAAATTGGAGCCACCTCCAATATATTGTGACAACAGTTCTGCAATTACATTGTCCAAGAATCAAGTCTTCAACAAAAAGAGCAAGCACATTGATATCCGTTATCATTTTATTCGAGAATTGGTAAATGAAGATGTGATCACTGTAAAATTTTGTAAATCAGCAGATCAACAAGCTAATATCTTCAAAAAGCCTTTGGGCACAGAAACATTTGTATCACTCAGATCTAAGCTGAGTGTTGTTAGGTTAAATGATTGTCGCGCTCCAACTTAAGGGGGTGTGTTAGACGAATAAGTTGAGAAAATCACTCCTTTGATTAGTTAACTTACAGTTGTTTGGTTTCTTGTTTTCATCTCTGAGTTGAGTGAGTTGTTAGATGCTTCGTTGTTTATGAAGCATTTCCTTACATGTAATTCCTTTTATATAGCAATTCAATAATGAGATCCGTGCTTGTGTTTTTATGCAATTTTGTTCTGTCCTGTTAAAACCATTTTCTCTGTCCTGCAATTCGTTTCCTGTTTCCGCAGATCTGTTTTCAGGATTTGGGTGAGCTCAAACTTTCAGAGGGCGGCCTGATGGGAATGATATCTCCAGAAGATATCCCTATTAATTTTATTTTATTTAAACTTCTGATGAGTGGTAATCAAAGGAAAGAAGTGGAGAAAAATCTGGGTGCGAGGGAATTCGTCCTTGTGGATTCTCCCTCGTTGCCTTACGTTTAGGCACTATTGTGACTTTCTCTGACCTCTGCAATGATATTGTAGGAGCTGTTGAGAAAGGTGAAGGAGCGCTTGGCACAACATCCTTCGATATGGTATTCAGAGTGTTGCTTCTGCTTTCTTTGAACAATCCCTCTGTTTTACATACAATTCATTGACCCGCTCAATGGAAAACCTATAAAACAAACATAGCATTTATATTGAATTGCACAAAGTCATAGACCTGTTAGGCCATGCATGATCTCTGTTGTCTTCAGTACGCGTATTGGGGGAAGGATAAGCAAAGATCCATGTAGCTTCTTTGAGAATTGTCGATCCTCCACATTTTTTCTCATCACTTCAATTTATGGTAAATCAAAAAATATTTAAATCTTGCTCACTATATTTCTTTCTCATCAAAACCATCGAGAGTTTTATTTTGAAGGTTGGTTTGAGCATAATGTCAATTCTCTTTGATAGTTCAAACGAAATACTATTTAATTTAAACTAAGATTTAGTGTTAATCTGTACCAGGCAGAATTATTTGTAATGGTGAAAAGTTCATTGAAAGAAGTGACTGAATTGCAAGTAGATAGCAATAATGAATTATCAACCCTTTATGCATTTCAATAGTTGAATGATTTTGAAATTCATTATCACTAGCATGTCATGATATATGCAACTCTAAGGCTAAAGTTTCAATCTCTCAACCAACGGGATTGTTCAATAAATTCCAATTAAAAACATCATTGTTTAACAAATTTCAATTAAAAAGGCCTATGCAACAAATAACTAAAATTGATAAATCCAAATATATTGACCACTATCCAATCTGCCGTATTATTGTTATATTTTTTACAACAAATAACTAAAATTGATAAATCCAAATACATTGGCCACTATCCAATCTGTCGTATTATTGTTATATTTTTTGAAATGGCATATCAAATTATACTTTCAAAACAATATATGATATAGCTGATTACTCTCAGCTTCCTCCTTTCATTGCAAGATAGACTTGATATATTTCTCCAAGTGTTTATATCTGCAACATAGGCACACTCAAAACAGTATATAATATACCTGGTTACTATCAGCTTCCTCCTTCTGTTGCAAAGTAGACTTGATATATTTTCGCAAGTGGTTATATCTGTAACACAAGCACATGCACTTGAACATAGACTTGAGCTTTCTCACACACCTTCAACATGTCGCCAATGTTTCCGAAGGCAGGGACTTGTTGCCTTTGCAACTCCCCTTGTTATATATATAGTACCTAGTTTTTTCACAAAAATAAATATCATTCAAAGGATTCGTTTTATGAAAATTCCCTTTCGTATTTGAAAAAAGTATTTGATTATGATGTTAGTTCTTCCCGCAATTGAACATTTATTTTAACACTTTTTTCAATTTTAAATTCATTTCAAAATTCAAAACTTTAAATGATAAAATTTTAAAATTAAAATTTAATAAAATTATATTTTCCAATTTATTTTAAATGCTCAATGTATATTATTGATTTATGATATAATTAGAATATAATAATTAATTACTATAAAATATTATAAAAATCATAAGTTTTATTTATTTATTGATTGATGATATATTATAATTTTATAGTATTATAATTAATGAGAACATATTATTACGCAAGCGTACATCTATTGATAATGGACAGATTTAATAGATGTTTAGTGCTTAATAAGTTTTCTATGGACATGATTAAATATGGCTGGAATATTCTTAGTAGTCACACAAAATAAATGGCTATGATTTCAATCATTAACTTCCTAGCTATTATAAAGACATCCGTTTATGTGTTTACTTTTTTACATTTACCTAATCATATTTACAAATTACTTTGATAGCTAACTGATTGCCACTTAAGTGATTAACAGAAATTAAAATATTAACACCAAATAAATGAAGCTCAACCCTTTATTTGTTAATCAATAATAAAATTTAATATATTCTTTTAAGATTTTTTTTCATCTTATCAACCTTTTGGCGTTGATCAACCACAATTATGTGGTTGTGCTAGTTATAAAAACCATAGATTCATTTTGAAATCACAACACTATTTACAACTAAATATTAATATTAATTTTCATAATTTTACTTGTAAAAATATAATGATATAATATCTTAAATCACTATACATTAAAAAAATGTGTAATGTAAAAATTTAAGAATTTTTAATTTTTATTCCCTAAATATATTGACATAGAACAATAATTTGTATGATATTTCAGTACTATAAACCTATTATTGCACCAAATGTTATGAATAGGTTAGATTATTATTTAATTCTCTAATGTTTTAATTGAATCATTTTGTAATGTCATAATACAAGATAAACCCCTTAGTGTATTATGTTAGAAATGTCAAAATGTGATATAGGTTTTTTTTTTTCTTTTTCATGTTATAATGTTTGATACATGCACGACAGAGGAAGGAACCAACCCGGGCGCTTTTGGGAGGACCAGGACGATTATCCCTGTGAACCCAATTGATAGCTTACGAGTTTATGTCCATCCCTGGTCGGGTACAGTTCCCTTTCTCTTCCTCGCCTATTAGTGCACCAAATGTTATGAATAGGTTAAATTATTATTTAATTTTTTAATGTTTTAATTAAATCATTTTGTAATGTCATAATACAAGATAAACTCCTTAGTGTTTTATGTTAGAAATGTCAAAATGTGAAATAGGTTTTTTTTTTCTTTTTCATGTTATAATGTTTGATAAGAATTTTTTTATTTTTTAATATCACAGAGTGACATTTCGTGTCTTTGTGGTGGAATCTACAATAAAATATGTTATGCGAATTTACTATTTTTATTTATAAAATATTTTCATATATTTATCTTATTCAAAGTCGACATTTGGAAACATAGAATATTTAATAATACTTTGTTTTTTTTACGTTGCAATACAATAGAAGATCTCTTAAAGGAGTGTTCGAGTGTTCTTCAAATGTTAGAATGTCATATAAATCTCTTAATAATACTTTATTTATTTTTATGTTGCAATACAATACAAGATCTCTTAGGAAGTGTTCTTCAAATGTTAGAATGTGATATAAATTTATTTTATTTTTGTACGTCACAATGTGATATAATTTGTTTGTGTGTTATGATTTTCTATTATATAAATCGTCAAATTTTATAACATTTTTGTTAAATATTTGTTAAAATGTTACAACGATCGATTAAAATAAAATGGAAAAGATAAAATTTAATTATATAGATATTTTGTGATGTTAGTTTATGAAATCGGTTGAAGTTTGTATCATGCATGGTAGTTCTTGTAATTATGTAATGGCTCCAAGAAAAATGTATATCTATGAAACCCGAGAGATGTATCTAGATGGTTAGCCAGATTGTAAGACTATCTTGAGTAATAAATATATCGATACCTTTCCTCATGGTTTCCTTAACACACCATTAATGTTTTATCACATAAATCTCATGTATTATTTGAGTGATTGATTTGTCACTTGTTTGTCAAATTTTCCTTCATTTATTAATGTTCTTAGGCTCCTAAATACCAACAACTGGTATCAAAGCAAAGGTGAAGGAGTTGATTAAGAATTGTGTCAGACCACTGGTCTGAGTCAAGTGCGCAGAGTCATTGGGTATGTTCTCACATGAGGCCGCACATAGGTGAAAGAGGCCCGAATCATTTTATGAGATCATTATTATGTACTTGAAGCAAAGGGTTTAGAAACAAATCCAAGGGTTCAAGAAACTAGTTAGTATCATGCACAAAGGAGAGTTTGCATAGTAAAAGAGAACCAACATGCAAAGGAGGAGGTCGTCTGGAAACCCTTTTTTTCTCAAGATTGAGTGAAAACTCATGGTTTGTGAGCTGTTGAATTTGTGAGTCATGGTTTGAGTTTGTGAATACAAAGAGAAATCGAGTAGTGAATCCCAAGGAGACTGGTGAAGGTGACCAGTGAAGAATCAACCTATTCAGTGAAGAGGAAAATAAATCAAGTGGATAATTCTTGGAGGAAGTGGAGGTTGGTGATTTGTAAATATATTGAGTGAATTAGTAGCCTTGTAAACACTAGTGGAAGAGATGGCGATTTTGGCATAGTTATCGCTGGAAAAAAGAAAAGATGGAGTGGTCATTTTGTGTACCCACGCAAAGGAAGAGTGTCAGAGCCACCAAGTAGGCCACTCATGTGTTCAAGAGATCATATGTGTAGAGAACTTATGGAAAAGATGATGAATGCTAAATTTGAGGTTTAACAATTTAATGGTTAAAATAACTTTGAATTGTGGAAACTTAAAATGAGACTTTTTTTTAGTATAACAAGGGATGCGTAAGGAATTAGATGGTAAGAGGAATATAAACCTGCAACTATGGTCGATGAAGAGTGGGAAGACTTGGATGACAGAGGCCGTAGTATATTTTGGTTATATCTTGCGGATGATGTCTTCTTTAATATTATTATAGAAGAAACAACAAAAGGTTATGGAGCATGATGAAGAGCCTTTATATGACAAATTCCTTAACAAATGAAATCTACTTGAAGAGGCAACTAGACAATTTAAAACTAAAACAAGGTGTGCAAATTGTAGATCATTTGAATGTGTTGAATACTCTTATATGCTAGTTGAATAATATGGATGTTAAACTTGATCACGGAGATAAAGGCATTAAAATTCTTATGTTCATTTCCTGAATGATGGGACCATCTATTCACTTCCATTACCTTTAGTACAACTAAGACTCTTGAATTTGATATTGTTGTTTGAGCTTTGTTTTTTAAGGATGCGTGGAGAAAATCAAGTTTTGAAACCTGCACACTAGAAGCAATGGTGGCTAGAGGTTGGTTCAAAGAAAGTGGAGAGGAATTTAATGGAACATCCAAGGCTAAGTCAACAAGAAAAAATGGTAAGGGAATATGATTGAATTGAAACAAATCAAGGCATATCAAGAAAGATGGTTGGAAGCTGTAGGAATCCAAGGAAGAATCCAAAAAGGAAGAAAATCCAGTCGAATCATTTCTAGGTATGATTGATGAAGTATTAAAAATTTGTAATGTCTCACAATGTTATGAAGAGTGGTTATTATATTCTTTGGATTTACACCATTTGTGTCCACACTAGAATTTTTTTTCTAGATACCATGTTGTTGATGGTGGTAGTGTAGTATGGGAAACAATGTTTCATGTAAGACTCTTGAGGTTGGGAGTATTAGGATTAAAATGTTAGATAGAATATTAAGTATGTTAACAAAGGTAATACATGTATCTCAAATCAAAAAGAGTTTAATCTATTTAGGATATTTGGACTCCAAAGGTTACAAATTTGTAGTTCAAGGTGGAGCAGTAAAAGTGTGCAAAGGTAGTTTGGTGGTTATGAAGGCAATGAAGATAGGGAATATTTATGAGATGGAAGGGAAAAGTGAAACAAGTGAAGTGAGAGTGGTATCTAAGAAATAAAGTTCATCTTCTTGTTTATGGCATCAACGACTGGGACATATAAACAAGAAAGGGTTGGGGTTGCAGGTATTGGTAATCCGTAAGTTATTTCCATACTTACGGTATTTGAAAATTTGCAATTTTAATTTCTCTGTTGATTATAATGATGGATTTAAGGATGTAGATTATGGGATCCTGCTTTCCATAAAATCATCACTGGCAAGGCTATGTACATGGAACCATCACTAGTTGCTCATGATCACATAGGGAAATTTGTTTGTAAACTCACAGAATCATTGTATGGCCTAAAAGTACCCAAGAAATTGTACAATATGTTTTGATCCTTTCATGGTGAGCCAATATTTCTTAAGAAGCAAATATAACGATTTTGTTTATTTTGAAAGTTTGGAAAATGGTGCATTAATTTTCTTATTATTATATGTTGATGATATGTTCGTTTCAAGACAAAACATGCTTAATATTAGTAGGTTAAAGGCTCATATAACCAAGATGTTCTTCATCATCCTCATTATTGCCTTGAAAACTTCCACTTGGAGGAAAACATACATTTTCCTCATCGATACCTTGAAAATCCTCACTCAGAGGAAAATTATCATCACCAACATTGCTTCCTTTAAATTCCTCATTCGACAAAGACTATCCAACTTTTCCATAATAATGATCATTACTTTTAAAATACCCACATGGGGGGAATTCTTCATCATCCTCATTCATACCTTATAAATCCTAACTTGAAGGAAAATATTCATCAGTACCTTCAAAATCCTTGCTTGGAGGAAATTCATCATCACCAACATTTTTCTCTTTAAATTTCCCACTTAGGAAAGAGTGTCCACCATTTTCATAATCATATTCATTTATTTTAAAACTTCCACTTGAGGGAAATTCTCCATCATGTTCATTGGTGCCTTTGAAATATTCATCGGTATCTTGAAACTCCTCACTTTAAGGAAAATTTTCATCCCAATCATTTAAATGTTGATCATAGTCTCCACTTTGACCTACATTTTGATTATTTTCATTGCTATTAAACTATTGAATATATTTATCACCATCATATTCCTCCTCTTCATTATCAATGCCTTCAAAGTCCTCCAATTTAGGACTTTCATGAGGAACATGTTGAATAAAATTGCTTGCACTATCATAAAAATCCTGACTAGTTGAAAAATATGATGTCTCATTTTCATTACAAGAATTCCTATGGCATTTCCTACTCCCAACAGAAGAGGTATACGAATGATTTGCTGATGTTTGAGAAGTAAAATCTTCTTTATTTGACAAAGCCATCCCTTCTTTATAAGAACATAAAATGACACAAATACTCACCCTCCCAATGACAATCTTATCACTTGCATAATGATCTTTCCCATCTAAATTCCNAAAAAAAAAAAATTCCTTCCAAAATCCCCCCTTGAAAATTTTCCCTCCAAAATTTCCCCCCAATTTTTTCGCTTTAGTATTTTCCCTTAAAAATTTAAAAAAACTTTTAATCTTTTATTTCATTGTTTACATGTTAAATACAATATTTCTCATGATTATTTATTTATACCACATTCATTAAACATAGCAATGATCCATATAGTTTTAGTTATATATGTAGACAATATACCGAGGAGAATCTAGCATTTCAACGGTTAGTTATTTTTTAAATTCTTACCATTTACCAAAACAACAATTATAAGATTATCCTTGAATCACATAACAATTTTTCATGTGAAAATTACAAGACCTTAAATTTTTTTAGATGTTTTCTAATTTTTTCTAAAAAATTCCAAACTTTTTAAAAAAATTGAGACTTTTTTAGAAAAAATTTAACAAAATCCTTAAGATTTTTTGAAAAAAAAAAACAAAGAAGTCAAATTTAGGTATAGGTTTGTAAAAAAATAAATGTTTTTATTGTTTTTTTACTTATTTTTATTTTTATTTTTGGACCATGGTGGTTATTGGGCAATGTCTGGGGCTTAGTCGTTATTTATGTTACAGACACAAGCCTAATATTCATAGCTCCAATAGAGAATCATTTAAACATGATTTTGACAGTATACATCTTGCAACCTGGACAAAACATGATTCTTATAATTCTATTATTGTCAATGTAAAGGATGGAGAGACCCCTAGTAGTATATTTGTATACAATGTTGTGGTTAGGAAGCTAACATATGAGGAAAAAGATTTGAAAGGACAGATGGTTAACATTTATAAAAAACCACAAGACTTGATTAATTATCTTATAGATACATTTTCAAATGAAGGATATTGGGTTTTGATTTGTTTTGAGGTTCAGGTAAGAATTACGTTCTCATATTTAAGAAAGCATACTTCAATCTTATGTTATTTTTAATTTATGTCTTTTTACAATATCTAACTTCATTATTTATTTTGTATTTGGTGATTAGGTACAACATTAGCGTGTTTCCTACAGAAGGGAAGGAATTTCATAGCCATTGAAAGTGATCCAAAGCAGTGGATTTTTGTTCAACAAAGAATTAATGTTATTCCAACTCTTCCAGATGAAATGCAAGAAGTTGGCTTGAGGAAAAAGTGATTTTACTGAATCAAAGGTGGTGAAATGATGAAAGGAACATCAAGTACCATTAGGAGGAATGATTGGAAATGATCACTTTGCAAAAATTGTAGGTATCAAAGAGCCAATGGAAGAACATAATGACACAATGGAAGCACAATATGATGTCAAAGAAGATGATAATGTGTCTGTTGAGAATGATGAATTTGGGTTATTGTTGATTAGTTTTAAGATTCCTTTGAAGACGATGCTCAATTTTGCAATTTTTTGATGAGCTATAACTGTAATGTTTTGACTTCCATATTTTCAAATAAGAATAAAGATGTATCTATTGTTGTTTTTTGATGAATCATTTTATTGTTTTTTTGTTTTTTCTTTTCATTTTATTTGTATGTGAATCACTGTACATTGGAATATTTTATTAAATGTTGTCTTTTTTACATCAAATGTATAAAAATATGAAAGAAAGTGATAATTTTTTTATAAAATTTTAACCTTTTTGTTCAATTATGTCCATAAAAATGTTTTACCTGACATGTTATTTTAAGGAATATGTACCAAAATGTATAGGTTTTTAATTATATATGGCTATAAAATGTGTATTGTTTTGCTAAATATTCAAAAATATTGTTATTTAACTACTTTTTTCGATATATTGATGTGAAGGTAAAAATTGTGTTAAAAATGATGTGTTTCACTATATTTAAAAAGTGTGGAACCATAAATTAATTGAGACAAAATTGTATGAAAAATTGTAAGTTCAAAAAAAGTAAATGGTAAAAAATATTTTTAAGATTTAAAGAACCATGAAAAAATGACTAAAAACACGGTTGAATAAAAAAAAATTTAGAAAAAAATTAAAATAGATGAAAAAAAAACATTTAAAAATATATTGTGGAAACATAGTGGATTGAAAAATTTAAAATATCCAAAAATCACCTAAAAACTGAGGGAGGGTGCTACCAGTAGCACCATTTTTATAAACGAGGTAACAAATTGGACCCCCCCAAAAACAAGAACTTTGTAGAGTTCTTGTTAAGTTGGTAAATATGTTTCCAAAGAACATTACATGCTCTAGTTCACAAAAGTGAACTGTCTCTTCTTCAAGTAACCTCTATCTAAAATTAGCTCCTCCGAGTTTCTCTTTCTTCAATAAAGAAGTTATCCTGTGGTTCAAGCTCCTCAATCTTCTCCTCAGATTTCTTTCAAACAATTACAGTATAGGCCACTTGAATATATTCTTCACATTCCAAATCCATCTTTGGTCCCTCTCACTTTCCTGTAGCAGCCTCATAATTATGCTTAGTTTATCCTTTAGCTATTTTTTTTTTCTTTCAAGCTTTTCTTGACTAATCTTCCTGCCAACTGATTCAACGTCCTCTTTTCTCCGGTTGTGTCTTCTCTCAGAACCTTTTACATGACAATCAGTACTCATCTCGATCCCTTCCTGTTGTGAACTTCTTCTAGTCCATACTGACTTACATCAAGCCTCTATAGCAAGTCTCCTATACCTTCTTCCTAATACCAATTCAAGTTGCTGTCATAAGCTTGACCTCTTGGTATCTACTTGTTTTGTATTCTATAACCCTCTAAGCATCTTCTCTCCTCCTCCGGCTTCTGCACCTTGGATCAATTTCTCTAGATAACTCCTCTTGTACTTTTCACTTCCAATCTTCAGTTGGAAATGTTTACAACATCTATTGTTGCAAGGTTCTTCCACTAATTCCTTCACTTGAGAGATCTTCTTGCTCTAGTTAATTAACACTAACATTGTTAATTAAAATCCATAGATTAAAATATCATACCTCCAAGATCTGTCTTGAAATCTTGTTCTTGACCATCTTGTCCCTATTCTATTTTTTTGGCTGGAATGATCTACAAGCCTATAGTAATCCTATAAAGGCGTTATATATACAATTCCTTTTTTTGTTGTTTGCACAACCTGTATAGGATTCCTTTTGCCTTTCTAATTATAGAGAAAAACTACACTCTGATACAAAAAATGATGACTTCCTCGTGTTTAACCCATAGTATGCATAATTCTTCTTTCCAATTATGTTGTAGTTATGAAGTAGAACCACTCTCTAACCTTCGTGCGAGCCCAAATTTACTTTGAACAAAGTTTTGTTGCACTTTGTTTTCACACCAATCATTAACACACAAAACTCATAAGACCAAGTGCTAAACACGTGGTTTAAAATTTATAGTTATCCTCCTTTCTTCTATTACTGAAATCATGTGATGAAGCATCATGACCAAGTGCTCATGTTCTCATGGATAATTCTCTCTAGACCATCCGAAAGTTTCTCCCTTTGGAAAACCATCGTTGATCATCATTGAATGGATGATCCATAATGCACTTCAAACTGTTCCAACCTTTATTCCTCACTGTTGATTTGTACTAATAAAATTGTTTAGATTTATCCTTCTTTCCTTTGTATCTAATTTCCACTATCAGTCTCTCACAAACTACTGCACTCCAAAACACTTGCTCTGAAAATCTTCACTATCCTTCTCGGACTTTGAAACCCTACATCTTTCTCCACCGTCTATCTTACAAGATCTACGGTCACCATCATCCTTGTCTCTTTCGATATGCCACTCCTTTTCCACATGAATTTTACATGGATGCCCCATGCTGCCTTCTTACTCGTCAATTCGACTACAATTTTTTGATACCTCATTTGCTGCTACAACATCCAAACTCTATCATCTTCCATGTTTCACTCTGGTAGTCTTCCACATGTCTTTTTGTGAGTTTTTGATCTAATTGGATCTGAATAGATTTCAGATGTTGATCAATATTTCTTTGTCGAAGTTTCTTCATCCTTTGGAGTTTGATGTTCTGATTCCAAATGCCAATAGGAAACCACCATGTGTCATCTTCCAAATCATTTCGAACACATCTTCATCGTCTTTTTCTTTATCTTCATTAGGATATTCTTTGGACCTTGACTTTGAAACATAGAGTCTGAAATCCTTTAATGTTGCTTAGCATCTTTGGTCAATCATCACCATTGATTACACTCCCTCATCGGAGTCTCCTTTGCAAATGCATCCCAAAATGCTAACTTCGAAGCCCTCCAATTGTCACTTCGGATTCTAAATGAATAGACGCCCTCGACCATCGATCTGCTTCTTCCCCAGTCATCTCATCCATTAATCGGACCTTGCCTATCATAATACTCTTTAATCAATCTATTCTGATATACTAATTTCAAAGATTTTTCATCATTGTTTTACACTCCGAGTCCTTAGACTGCTTCTAGTCATCGATCTATACCTAATATTTAACCTCACATGTTCATGTTCATCATAGGGAGAAAGGTTTGGGTCGTCGATCGATGGTCACGATCACCTTTCCTCTTGATCTAACCATCAAGAATATATCCCACACAAATGATATGGATCGTTGATCAAATAGTGATCAACGATCGACGCTGTCACTTAACCTTTTCTCTATAAAATCGACGGTCATGATTAACACATACTCAAGATCTAACGGTTGTCGTTACCCGAAATATACAAAATGGATTAACTCCATTTTCTAATATGTACAAAACGAGAAACTCAATATTTTTCTTCAATTAAACATCAACTTATCTTTAATCTTTCAAGATCATCGATGTCTGCGATGGTGAATTATTAAAACCATTAATCCTTCATGAATATGAGGATTTGATATAACCTGCAACACACAATTCAACAATAATTCCTCACAGTACGAGTATTAACACCTACCCACTTAATGTTGCAGAGAATGAACACACACACAATAATACGGAGAGATTCGACACACCAATTCCCAAACAACACTCCAAACATAGTGATTATTTTCTATTTGTACACATTGTACATACAAAATACAACATGCCTATTTCCATTAATGGCCTTCCTCACTCTCTCTCCAGATTTCCTATACAATTGGCCACCTCATTGGCATGTTCTACATTCATTTGGCCACCCTCATGCTTGAAGGATTACAATCACTTAAATACAAACAAGAATACCCTGAATAGGTTCTAGATCCCCAATTCCCTCAACCAACAAATCTTGAGGTTTGCTCAACAAAGAAAATTTTATTACATAGCATCATTCCCAATTCAACAAACCCTATCTTAAGAAGTTCTTCAAAACTCAATTAAACACATAATTTACAATAATTCATGCTTAGGGAACCCACTCCCTTAGTAAAGAAAAATATCCCATAGGTCTAATCAAATGAACAAGATTTTGGAGGCAAGAGCAGATTTGTAGCTTGAATTATATGATAAATTGTGAAGCAAGAAATGCAGAGAGAAAGAATAGAATTGAAAACAGTATATTAGAATATATGAATAAGAGTACAAAATGAGTACATGAAGAAGATGATCAAGAAGAAGTTGTGCAAAGGGAAATAACTGAGCTAAATAGGCTCAAGCAAATCAAGAATAGAAAGTACAGCTGGCCAGAACAGCTGGCAGTGTACAGTCAGCCTATTGAGTTTACATTATATTTAACACTCCCTCTTAAACTCAACAGTTACAAACATCAGCACTGATTATGCCTAAGTTTTGTCTCTGAAAATAAAAAACCGATTTTCCCA
>JASDQU010303088.1:0-13763 GCA_032191745.1 Picea mariana | reverse complement strand
CAGGGTTTCATTTATTCGTAGAAATACTTTCTCTGATTCTTTATGGGGTTCTACTATTTCTGGATCTACCTTAGGGTTTTCTTTATCCAGATTCATTCCTTCCAGCTTAGCAATCATTCTAGGAAAATCCAACACTTCATGGTCCATATCTTTACAACAAAGACAACTAGGTCTTTTCCCAGGGCATTCCATAGCAAGATGTCTCGGTCTTCTGCAACTGTAACAAAGGTTTAATCCTCTCTTTCATTTAAGTGATCTCCAAACTTTCATGTACTATGCACTAAGCTCAAAGGAGATAACCTGCAAAAAATTATTTATAGGATCCTGCATCCATTTGTTAGTCCAAACATTCTTTCTATGCATTGGTATAACATATATTTCACTATTCATATCAGATCTATTGATATCAAATCTTCTTTCATCTATTAATACCCTAGTTTTCAAGCTAGGATAGAATCTATCAAACATACCTAGATTCATACTTTTGAAAAACAAAAATCCACTAATCTTACTTCTACAAAGCACAAAGCCTTCAGGTCTATAAATTTTCACTATTCTTACCTGTATCAGAGCACAGAGCTTACAGATCTTACCTCTTTTCTTGGTATAGAGCTCCTCGGGTCAAGTATAATGTTGCGTACTGGGACAACAAATCTACACACAGAGCTTTCACAGTCTCAAGTTGAATATTTTCACAAAGCTTCTTCTTTCTCAGTTCCCAACAATCACAGTTTCAGGTCTGATACTGCGCACTTCAGCAGTATATCTACGCAAAAAACTTCTCTTCAGTTCCCAACAATCACAGTTTTAGATCCCAGCAATGGAACCATTTTTTGGCATAGGGGCAGACCCAAGGTTCAATGCTACAACAGTGCATCATCAAAACCCTAACTACCGTCCCTTTCGACAACACCTGCGAAGAAAATGAAGTCTCACCTGGGGTAGAGGCAAGGGTGGTTGCAACACTCAAGTGTCTACAACCTTAGCTGGGACACATATGTGTGATTATAATACTTAACAGAGCACTTTAGCATCAATATTTCATCAAGATTCAACCAATAACTATTGCGTAGATAGAATAGAGCATCGCATCATTTACTCAGATCTAATGTATTTAATCACTTTATCATAAACAAGAAGGTTATATCTAGTAGATCAAGCACTAAGCACCTTCATATAGGTCAGATCTAACATTCTTACACATCATTAGCACAAAGCATCAGTAGATTTATCTATCTCTATCAATGAACTTAGCAAGAGAAGTTATAAACACATAAAGACAAGAACAAAGCGGAACAACACAGTGTTTGTGTGGTTCACCCCCACCCTAGGGTTGTGTCCACCAACTATTCTTCTTTATTTTCTTCAATCAATCGGTTACAAGCACAGCGCCTCAAAACCCTACTTCGCCTAGGACAGGAGATCTGCGCACCTCACTAGATCCTCCTTCCTTTCATTATAGAAAAAATCACTTCACATCCTATTACAATACCTTGCACCTAGCTCTGCAAGTCTCTCCCAGTATGCACAGTGTTGGCAAATATTTAACAGACAATGAATGCTTTTCATTGATGGCAAGTACAGATAGCAATGAAGATGGCATGAGTACAGGAAGTATGTAACAGATGGGAAGACGCTGCAGAGCAAATTCGAATAAGCTCAGAAGATATAGTGCAGAAGATTTTTGTCAGATCATCGATGGCAAGATTGTTGGCAGATCATCGATGGCAAGATCAGAGTAAGCATCAATGGAAAAACTGGAACAAAGTAAGCGCGGGAGGAGAATCATTTCTAATCGTTGGATCCCATTCAAAATTCCCGAAAGAAGGAAGACCGTCAGATCTCAATGAAGATAAGAAGAGCGCGCAGATATGGAGGATAGATATCGGGCGTTAGATACGAGCTCGAGGACTGACCATTGTAGGATCTAGGAGAATCTGCACGATCTTTAAAAGTGCAAGATGAAGAAAAATCGTGAAATGATCTAAGCTGTCAGATCAAGGATTGATTGGGACTGTCGATCTGACTCCATTTCGGAGTTTCATGGATCGAGAGTTGGAGATGTCAAAGAATATTAACCACAGGAATGCCAAAATCATGATTTAATCACAGTTGTTGAATCAATATTAGATCTGGACTGTTGATCTGACTCCATTTCGGAGTTTCGCGGATTGTGAATTGGAAAGGCAAGAAACAATGCAACAAAGAATGTGAAATCACGATTTAATTGTAGTCGTTGAATCGAGATCAGATCTGGATCGTCGAATCATAGGACAAGTGGCAAGCGATTGGAATTTCACTGACTTGGAGACAATGGAGCATGGTGTATAAACTCGCGAAATGTGAAGTGCCTTTTGGAAAAGCCGATGGTCACCACCAGTGGTCACGAGAAGGGAAGGAGTCAGCCTAGCCAAGCTCCTTTTCAGGGTTTCGGGGATCGCAACTTGGAGAGTCGAGTTGCCTCATCGCTAGATTTGCAAAATGCAAAAGTGCAAAAGCACCTTATGGATAAAGCATTTGGTCAATGTTGTTTGTCACATGGTTGAAGAGTTGTAGAGAAGAGCTAGAAGAGAAAAGCTCCACTTCAGGGTTTTGGAAATCGTGACCTGGAGAGTCGAGATGCTTCATATCCAAATTCACAAAATGCGATATTGCAAAAGCACTTTAAGCATAAGCACTTAGTCATGGCCATGGTTATATAGAGGAAGGAGCTAACACACAAAATCTTTGTATCGAAGTTTCGGAGATCGTGACATGAAGTGTCGAGACACTTGGCCATAGGAATGCCGAAATGCCGAAACCTAATTTAAAGGCAAGGTTAATAAATTCCATCCAATGGTGCAGATAAACTTGTACATGATCGGAGGGCTATTGTTCCTTCTCATAGTTAATTGATCAGTTACGAATTAGTTAGCTAAACTGATTCATGATTCTTGATCGGTTGGCGTTTCAGTTGCTGAGATGGTTTTTTCTTTTGCCCTAGAAGATTCGAAGTGTAACAGCTATGGAAGTGGTGCATAATAGAAAAATTTAGAGACAGTGCATGGTTAGTTGTTCTGACTGAAAATAATTTGTACTGTAGAAAGGTAAAATTACAGTATGCGCAGTGTGAAGAAAGCACAGAGAAAAGGTCCAGAACCTGAACATAAGAAATAGGGAGAAGAGAGCAGAAGGGACACATATCAAAGAGCATGAGAAGAACAGAGAAAGAATAGATAGAAAGAGACAGCAAGTCAAGACAAGTATGAACAAAGCAAAAGAATAGTATAACAGAGAAGAACTGCAGAACAGTGAAGAAGTGGTAAGAAATGATTTATCCATGTTGTTGATTATCCAATCATTTAATTGTATCAGGGTGGTTGGGAGGTGCTAGGGAGGATTGTTGTCCTCAGAGGTTCAAGTGGGTGCTTGAACACAAGGAGTTGCAGCTCCCTTCTGGTTGCAGCCAGAGAAACCAAGGTGGCAGGATGGTGCAAGGGAGAACAAGTGTTCTCTGTTATACAGGTTGGAGCCTGTGTAACTGGAAGTTGGTGCTTCCATCCAGTTGGTGCTGGAATATTAAGGGAGTTGGTACTTCCTTCTAGTGGGTGCTAGAGAAACCATATATTTGGTGCTCTCAAACAAGTTGGAGCTTGTAAAACAGAGGTAGTAGCCTCACATTGAGTTGGTGCTCAATTACAGATGATGTACAGAACTTAAAAGACTGCCTATCATTTCGAAGAAGAAGAGGTTTTTTCCCTTTATGGGTTTCCTCGTGAAAATATGTCTCTATGTATATCTTATGTGTGAATGATGCTCATTATTTAAATCATCTATATGTTGTATAATATTGATGGTCATTTGAATAAAATTTAAGAATGGTTTAATAGATTAATTATTGTTTAAGCACAGTAACAACTGATTCACCCCCCCTCTCAGTTGTCTTAGTAATTTTAACACACAGAGCATCTACAAACCATACATGCACTTAGCAATTACCTTATCAACCTCACATCACATAGATCCCTTTCTTTTTTCCTCTTACATAGCCTAGACATCTATTTATACATTACAAAATAGGCCTAAACATGGGTAAACCCATGGGCCGACATCCCATGCCCATTACATAATCCCAAAAACCCAAAAAGGACCCAAAAAAGGCTCCTAGATCTGTGATCTCCACTTCGTCTTGTGATCCTCCTTTGACAGGCTGTGGAAGTCCAAAAATAGGTCAAACTTGACCAGATCCCTCAAAACTTGGTCAAGGGCCAACAACAGCCTACCAATATGTTGTCAAAATAGAACAGATGCTCAAACAAAAGGCACGACAATTTGGGCCTAGGAACCCCTCACAGCAAAAGTCAGGAAAGGGAGGCCCCAACCCACAAAACAAAGGAAAGAGAAAATATGGAAAATATGAGGAAAACCAGTCCAAGCCACAAGCAAAGAAGGACACTCGAAAGACAAAGAAAGATACTAGGAAGTTTTGTGACTTCCATAAGATCCCTTGGCATAACATTATTGATTGCCTCTCAAAGCCCTCGTTGATGGCCGAAGTGAAAGCCTCTGAATTAGATGTGGGTTCTGACTCTGATTCGGAACTAGAAAGGGGAAGACGGATCATTTACACAAAACCCAGTGCCACCGTTGCTACCACCAAGCTCCATCCTGGTGAACCAGAAAAGATAGAATAAGGAGAGAGCCTATTCCTTTCATAGATGTGGGTAAAAGGAACCCTGTTGCACTTCATCATTGATAGCAGTAGCTAGAAGAACCTCATCTCAGCATAAGTTGTTAATTGGCTGGCCCTGTCGACAACGTCGAACCCAAAAACCTACACCATTGGATGGCTCCGCCAAGGAAGCGATCTCTGCATCAGCCAACAGTGTCGACTATCGTATGGCATCAAGCCCTTCAAAGATGAGGTATTGTGTGATGTTTCTCCTCTCAAATTTTGTAATGTTACTTTGAGCCAACATTATCTATGGAAATGTCATATTGTATATGAGTCTAGGCCTCATAGTGTTATTATTACTTTGAATAAGAAATTGTACAAGATACCCGAGGAACTCCCTCCTAGTGATATTTCCTTGATCTCTTCCAAGCAATGCAGGAAGGTCATCTCTCAGATCGGAAAAATTGTCTTCTTCATGATTCACTCTCAAAGTGAGTGAAAGATCACAGCCACATCCAGGGCCTCCATAGTCGATCTCTCCACACAACAGAAGAAAGTAGATAAGGTTGTGGAAGAATACTTATATATCTTCTCCTCTCCTACCATGGTACCTATGCACTGCCAGGTCAAGCATCCCATCGATTGGACTCCAGGTGCACCGCTACCCAATGGGCCAGTCTACCATCGTTCTTTGTTATAAAACAAGGAGATCAAGAGGCATATCCAAGAACTTCTCCACAAAGGGCACATATGTACCAAATCATCTCCTTGTGGGATCCCAATCGTGCTGGTGCAGAATAAAGATGGGACCTGGCGACTCTACATTGATTACCGGGCCCTGAATAAAATCACAGTCCGAAACTGGTACCCGATTCCCCAAATCGACGACCTCCTTAATCAACTCACGGGGGGGAAATAATTCAGTAAGATTTATTTGAAGGTTGGCTACCACCAAATCCCAATAGAATTCCTTCAAGTCAAAAGAAGGTATTTTTGAATGGTTGGTCATGCCCTTTGGTTTGAAAAATTCCCCAGCAACTTTTTTGAGGATGATGGACAATATCCTATGAAATTTCACCAAGACTTTTGTAGTGGTGTATCTGGATGACATCCTCATCTATAGAAAGACTTGGGTGGAACACTTGCATCATATTCAACAGGTTATGCAGACCCTGAGGCAGCACAAACTATATGCAAACTTGGAAAAATGCTCCTTCGGCATGGACAGGGTCCATTACTAAGGCTACATCATTGATCAACATGGTGTGCATGTGGATTCAGCCAAGATCCAGGTCATCCATGACTAGCCAGCCCCAACCACACTCACTGAACTTTGGAGCTTCTTGGGCCTCGCCAATTTCTATCGCAGGTTCATGTTGGGATTCTCTCATATCGCATGGGCCCTCAGCCAAGTAACCAGGGGTGGCGGTAAGGAAATATTTGTGTGGGGCATTTCCCAATAACAATCCTTTGATGACTTGAAGAATCGTTTGTGATCATCCCTGGTACTTTCATTACCGGATCTGAAACATCCCTTTGAGATCGAGATAGATGCTTCAGACTATGTTGTAGGCATCGTTCTCACTCAACATGGCCACCCCATAGAATATCAAAGTGAGACACTATCGGATATTATCCGTAAGTACCCTACTTATGAAAAATATATGTAGTCCATTGTGCAAGACTGCCACCAATGGAGACATTAAATACTTTGGAAGGAGACAGTCATCCACACTGATCACAAGACACTATAGTTCATGCAGACCTAAGGAAAATTGCAAAATGACCACCATTAGAAGTGTTCAACATACATACAACAATTCCACCTCAACATCAAGTATAAAACAGGAAGTACCAACTGATTTTTTGATTGCCTGAGCTGACCTCCAGTCGCGGCACTCACCACAGTGCTAGACTCTTGCGGCCACGAGACCTCTGGATGGCCCCACCTCTATGAGATAAACCATGACTTCTCCGCCACCTACCAAATTTTGGGCGCCAACTCAGTGGTCACTAACTTCCATCTTTGGGATGGGATGTTGTGTCGTCTGGGCCATCTCTATGTTCCATCAAGCGATCACTTGAAGCTGATTTGGGAATCTCACTACAACTGGGTGGAAGGACACTTTGGCATCAAAAAGACAGTGGCAGTGCTATAGAAACATTTCCACTAGCCGAAACTTTGACAGAATGTCAACAAGTATATCAGGTCCTGCATAGCCTGTGCTATTGTGAAACCGACCACTAAGAAATAGGGCATGTACACCCCTCTTCCTACTCCTAAAAATCCATGGGAATCCATCTCAATGGACTACATGTCAGGCCTCCTATCCACCAAGAGGGGAAATGACTGTGTTTTTGTTGTTGTTGATCGCTTTCCCAAGATGGCGATTCTAGCCACCTGCAAGATGAACATCACAACAGAAGACACTGCCAAGATATTCTTTGAACAAGTATGGGTACTTTTTGGGATCCCACAAACCATTATCTTAGACCATGATAGTTGGTTCCTCAGCTCATTCTAGTTGAGCCTCTAGTCACTGTTGGATACCAAGCCAACCAAATCCATTGCCTTACACCCCCAGAAAGATGGTCAAATGGAGGTCGTCAATCAGATGGTCGTACATATCCTACGCATGTACATTTCAAATCACCCCCACACAAGGGATGAGAATCTTCCCTATCTCCATCATAGCTACAACCGAGCCCTGCATAGCTCAACTGGACACATCCCCTTTCAGTTGGGGTTAGCATTCCAACCATTCATTGGGCCCCATGGATGTTGCACTACCCCTGGAGACCACCTCGACCGACTTGTCCCCTGCTCCACCAGAAGTTGACAAAGACACCTGGTTCATTGAGTTGATCCAGCACATCTTCCAATAGGTTTAGCATAATCTAAAGAAGTCTAACTCCAAGTACAAGAAACACCATGATCAACATCAGGTGCCACATAAGTTTCAGGTGGGCGACAAAGTTTGGCTGCATTTTCTAGAAAGAACGCCTTGCAGGGCCCCATTGGAAGCTTCTCCCACTCCATTATGGGTCGTACACCATCACCAAGGCTGGGGGTGACAATTATTTTGAGCTCAACATTCCCCCCTTGCTTGGTCTACATCCAGTATTCAACGTGGCTCTCCTTTGGCCATATTTCCCACCATTATTGGACACCTCAGATATAGCAGAGCAGTTGACACCAACAGAGCTCAACTCTGACTCCATGCAACAGACATCCAATGATCATATTGTGGAAACACATATCAAGGGCACTTGACAACAAAGGATCCATCTTTATCGAGTCGTCGAAGCAGGACAGCTCCTGCACCAAGGCAAGTGGCTCACCCAGGGCCAAATTCAATAAAAATTTCCTCATATTATGGGTAAAATCAATGCAATGGAGACCATTTATTTCTAATGAGGGAGTATTGATCTAGGTGGATATCGGTGGCCACCCACCTATTCCACTGGCTTAAAAAATAGTTTTCCACATTGGTCAGTTTTCGACAATTTTTCGAGTTCCAAACTTATGGGGCTTTTTTCAGGCCCTAAATGACGTTGTTTGGGGATTTGGGACCCAGGTGAATGCTAAAGGAAATGATTTGGGCCAATCAAAAATTTTTCTTCTCATTTGCACCTTTCCAACGGGCTATCGTGCACCTAAAACGAAGATTGTATGCAAAAGTTACGACCCCAAGAAGTTGATGTACTAACTTACCCAAACAGGGCCCACATGACTTTTGGTGCTTCAACTCCTAGGGTTAGATTTTTGGATATCTAGGGGTTTTGACATTCCTGTTTATTTTAAAATTCCTTCAAAGCCTCACTGTAGCCATATTCTTTCGAATCAGCGCAGCCGTCACATATATTCTCATAGATAAGCCGCCACCATTCCAGCAAGCTTGGTTTCCGCTGCATTTTACAGTTTCAGCTTATTTCCTTATTGAATAGAAAACCAGTTTTATTGTATCTCTGTTATTTTCTGTTAAGAATCTTTTAATAATATGTATTCATTTCGTTATGCTCATAAAATCCAGATCATTGTGCAATTAGAAAGGCCAATTTAATGTATGCGTGATTAGGGAATTTTAGGGCTATAACAAATGCCCCCTAATGTGTGAGTTCAAAAGAGCCCAGGACCAGAGTTCGGGAGCGCACCATATGAAAAATAATAATCTCTCTGAGGAGGGCATACCCTTGCTCAGGGTGAACTAATCATGGCTTCCAATAAAGTACATTATATATCCATGTCATATAAATGTCTATATAAAGTGTAGATGTGAACAATACACAGTGGATCTACATCTCAAAATCATTTGATGATATTCAAATATAATACAATATGCATCGTCAAGAAGCATCAACTTCTGACCGGATATGAGGGCTCCATAGCTCAAGCAACGACTACAAGATCTTCAACAACGTAGGTAGGAGTACAATAAGAGTGTAAGACTCACTACTCTGAGATCTTCGACAAGCCGTCGGGAAAAAACTGGAGGATCTCGATGATCAGGCAGAAAATTTCATTAATTTTTAATCTGGAAGTGAATGGACTCATAGGATGGTTGACTCATGAAATTAAAGAGAAAAACTGCAAAATGGCTGACTCGGGTTGGATAAAACTTCCCTTAGACAAAATCACGACAAATGATCAAACTCGGGCAGCACAATATTGACATAAATCTGTGATGCAGGAGGCACCACAAACTCTCCATATGTTTGGAAAAGTAGCCAAATGAAGGAGGACATAGATCTATGTAGAGAGAAAAACTTCCTAAAGTCATACTAGATACCAATGTTTGGCGAAAAAACTAAAGGATGTGCTTTGTCCAAGGGCGACTATCTTACTGCCGAAAAAAGAATGTATATTTCTCGTCCCTTCTTTTTCAAATATTTTATTTTTTTGTCTTTTTCAATTTTTTAACGAGCTTGAAAAAGAATAAAATAATTCTACGTTACAAAGGAGGAATGAGTGTCACGAGTAAGAAAACTAGTTCCAAGTGCATGGAACATACTGATGCTCAAGGCAAGGAGACATGTGAAGGATAAGGACACTCGGGGAAAATTCCTCCATGGGTCAAGGTGTCAGATCACAAAGGAAGAAATTGTTTCAAGGCTTATGCATAAGAAAAGCTTTAAAGGTTCATTTGAGAGAAACATGGAGTCAGAATTATGCCAAAGACGCAAAGATGAGACCCTCAATGCGATTAATCATGACACAACAAGAGCCCTTCCATGTAAATTTTTACAACCCTAGAGAAGGTAAGTTTGGTGGTTTTTTCACATTTAGAGAGTCTAAAAAAAGGTTAAAGAAGACTCTAGGGAGTACCTTTTTCTCAATTAGTCCAATCATCTCGAAAAAGGGTTAAACTTGCACTGAAGAGACGTCTTTGCAAAATCGTTTTAACGAGTGTGACAAAGATAAGATCACTCGACTATATTTTCAATTTTAAGGAGTCTGAAAAGAGCTTAACTATGGACTCACAGCCTTTTTCTAGGTTTAGTCTCCTTAGCAAGAAAAAAGCATAAAATATAACTAAGGAGAACTCTCTTGGCGAGACAAATCTCCTAAGGCGTACCTTTTTCTGGAATAATATATTGGCTGGAAAAAGGGTTAAACTCGTGCCAAATAGATGTTCTTCTAGACAAAATTAACGAGTGTGAAAGAACAAGGTCACTTGAAGATCTTTTCATATTTAGGGAGTTTGAAAAGAGCTTAACTATGGACTTCGGAGAGGTTCCTTTTTCGTAAGTAATCTCCAAGGCCCGAAAAAGAGATAAACCAAAACCAAGGAGAATGTTCCTTTTTTGAAAATTTAGTCCCTCTATCCCAAAAAAGGGTTAAACTTACACCTGAGAATACTCTTCTAGTGAACCAAAGTTCCTAGATAATACCTTTATTCGTAAAATTATCCATACAGACCGAAAAATGGGTAAACTACCATTGGAGAGATGTGCCTTCAAATTTGAGTTTGGCAAGCGTGAAGGGAAACAATATCACTCGAAAATATTTTCAATTTTTGAGAGTCTGAAAAGGGATTAAAGAAGACTCCAGGGGGGATTCTTTTCTCAAGTAATCCAGACAATATCGAAAAGAAAAAATATAGTCTCGTTGGATGTTTCTTTCAAAATTTAAGAAAGCTTGAAAGACAACAAACCGTGCTCATTAGGGAGTCTCGTAGGTAAGGCCAAGAATGAGGACTAGGAAGAAGAATGAGGCTTCAACACACAGTCATGGAGGGACGAAAAGGACTCTCATGCCTATGAAGTACTTTAGCATGGGAACCAAATGGAAAACAAGTTTCTAACTAGGATTCCCATGGAAGGAAGGCTCTACCACATAAAGTATGACACACTTATTAGCAATGAAGGTTTCATGTCACACTTCAATGGGGTCAATCCTAAGGCCAACTGAACCAAGAAACGGATAATGAAAAAAATTCAAGTAAGGAAAAAACTAACCTATATGCCAGTTTCGAGGTCAATACCTGTCAGAATGGATCAATACGATGAACAAAAGTCAAAGAAAGTTGTCTCCAAGATCCTGTATATAAGGCCAATAACACTCATCCATAAGCTAATAGATCCAATATAGATAGAAACTTCTGAAAATAAGAGGTGCTACTGAAAACAAAACTTGAAAACATCAAACCTCAACTGTACAATATGTACAATGCACCGCACAACCTTCTGACTCATACGTGGTACTAGTTCAGGTAGAGCCTGTTGCTAGGCTCTAACCAAGAGTCTCTTTGATAGAAAACCTGAAAAGTCTCCCAAACAGGAATAAAACACAAACCACGGTGTAAGTCCTCCCACGGTATAGAAACTGTAGTTATGGCTTCAAGGATATCCTCATCCAAAGGAAATTTAAAATCTGAGAAATCACACGAATGAGGAGGGTCAGCAGTCCCAAAGGGTGAATCAAACTGACCATATTCCATATGACGATGGAGGTTCTGGCCAAAACTGGAAACGTCTATCAACGAACAATTAAAATCACGAGGGTTTGAGGATCTACAAATAGTGATATAAGACTCAAAAGTAAACTCAAGACCACTCAGACCAAGAGGGTGAAGAAAGGGCTCCCATGCCCCCATTGGATAAAAAGAATGATCAATTTACAAGACCATGTCTCGAGAAAGAAAACATGATTGCACAGGTTCCTTCTCAGAAGAAATTGAACATAGAGGATAAGATGCCACATAATTAACTCGTGGTGGGGTAGATTCTACATGAACACTAGGAACATATAAAGGGGAAGCCTGAACTAATGTTGAATTAGGATGGTGATTATCAGATTCCAACTGGTCAATAGTGACAATTATTCCATTATGAGGGAAATGCATCACCTAGAAGAGCATAGACACCACAACGTTCATAGCATATACATAATCACGCCCGAGAAGCATATTAAAATCTAACGGGCCTTGTACCACTATAACATCAACAAGGACATTCTTTCCACCTAACAAGATAGGTAACTGAGGAAGAATATGCAAATAATCACTAGGATGTATGTCAAAGGCCAATATCTCATGCGATGTAGACACAATCTTTGGAGAACCCAAAGCTTCCCAAGCCGAGGAGGATAAAATACTTGCAGAGGCTCCTTCATCTACAATACATCAGTAATTATTTTTTGAATTAACTTCAACCCTTATTTGAAAGGGTGTGGAAGAAGGAATACAAGGCTCAACAAGGTCATTCCAATAAAAGGAAACCATCATAGGACTTGGAGGGGGTGTTCTCTAAGTGAGCAGAATCCCCCCTTGTTCTGAAAGTATTGAACTGGAAATGATAAAAACATAGTTGGTAGACACATCACTCCCCAAGAGAAGAGTGGGATCAACCAAATATTGCATCGGCAAGACCACTTTGGTAGACTCGACACTCTCCAAGGGAAGAGTGGGATCAACCAAAGATTGCATTGGCATGACCACTTTGGTAGACACAACACTCTCCAAGAGAAAAGTGGGATCAGCTAAAGATTGCATCAACGTGACCACTTTGGTAGACTCGAAAATATCCAAGAGAAGAGTGGGACTAATCGAAGATTGCATCAGATTGACCATTTTCTCAACCACTGGTTGAATAGGCTGTGAGACAACATGGTCTGAAGGCACATCACCACACAAAAGAGGAGTGGGATCGGCTGAAGATTGAATCAACATGACCACTTTATCAACCAATGGTTGTATAGGCTATGAGGAAACCTCAGAAGACTTAGAATCATAAGATCTTGCAAACAGGGACCATAATATTCATGCCTCTAGAAGGTTAGGGAATAAATGATTAAGGTGATCTCCCTTGCAAGCATTACAAGGGAACTTATGCTTACGTCCTATCCGTCTAGGTTTTTCAATAGAATCAATGCCCCCAACATGACTAACAGTGGTTGGTTGCTTGTCCCCAACAGGACTAGAAGAGGTTGTTGACATATCACTCGTATGACTCGCATTGACTAGAATCGTGCCCCTATAATGACTTGCAGTGGTTGGTTGCACATCTCCAACATGACTCGCAGAGGTTGGTGATTTCTTCTTTTATTATTTCTCTTTCTATTTTGTTTATACTTCCGGTTACTAGTAGCTATACTTTCACCAGAAAAGGAAGAAGGAGGAGGAGAAGACTTTGTTGACGAAGGAACTTAAACATGATACCCATGACATAAGGTGCTTAATTGAGAATAATCAAGAGCATTCAAGACATTTGGAATGGTACCCAATGAAACCGATAGTCCCACATTCAACCCAGGAATGTACAAAGTGGCCATCAAAGGGACACCAAAATTTTTGAAGAAAGGAAAAGCACAAGAATCCCCTTGTGAAAAGGTTCCTTGGTTGATATCATCAAGAAATTTTTCCATGAAGATATTATGCATAGGTTCTTCCCTTGTAGGATCGTTCAAGTCCATAAAAGTCTCACAGACTAACTCTAGTGAACCAGTGGTATAAAAAACAATGCCTATAAAGAGGCGGCTCCACGTTTCTAAGAGGAAGACCAAAAATTCCTCACAACTGGTGGAGTGGGAGGTCTACCACCTTATTTCAGAGACCCAAATAAATTACTAACTAATTCACTATGGAAAACTAGGGAGCACAAAGCACAC
>JASDQU010303081.1:0-11835 GCA_032191745.1 Picea mariana | reverse complement strand
ACTATGAAATTTTCACTTTGAAGGATAATAATATGTCACCACGTGTCATCTTTGTAGCCTTTGATCTGTCTACTTTGAATGGATCTCAACCATTTATCTCTCCTCTATTGTCATAATAATCAAAGTTACGAGGAATATTTTTTGATACCTTATATTGATGTTGTGTGACTTTCCCATTCCTCTAGACATTAAATGATATGATATCGAAAGGAATATTCTCTTCAGTGCTCTTGCTTCGGAGCGTTGGAACAGAATCCAAAATTTGAACTTTGAAATTAAAACTCTGAAATCTTTCCCACCATCACATCGAAATCCAAACTCGAACTTCTTCTGATCATTCGATATGATGGAACTTGTCTCCCAGATTTAATCACAGCCATCGATTTCTACACTTTTGTAGCTCATGGATTTAACACAGTTAGAATATGATCTCACATTTGATTTATGAAATTACATTCACATGTAAATCTTTGCTCTTGATTTCACTCCAAATCACTTTTCCATCCAATTGTTACATGATCCTAACTTATCTCAAGTTTGGTTCATCGATTCTTCAATTTCTAATTCGATATTTTCGCAGATCTTTATTGAGCATGGAAATCAACAATACATAGTGTTGGCATGTCACATATCATTAGGACGGGGTAATTCCACTGCACTAAATACAACTCATATAGCTTCTCCAGATTGAACTGCATGCCAATCTCATAGATCTATGTCAGATTGAAGCATCATAGTATTCTTGTCTTCTGCCTTCATTTCTTATTTTGACATCAATGAAAATACAATTTCCAACAATCTCCCCCTTTTTCATTGATGGAAACTAATCTCTTCAACTATAAATATCCTTTTTTTTCTCTCATCTAAGTTGGCTACTTCTTGTAATATCTCCTCCTTTCTTTGTATTCCCCCCCTTTGACATTAATGGAAAAGGGTTTCCTACATTGTGGACAACAATCTTCTTGTCTTTCTATTGCTCCCTCTGAACCTATGTACTTTTATCTTTTTGTATCTCCCCCTAAGTTGATTCTCTTCCTTACACTATACTTAAATGCATTGCTCTTCTTTGCAACCAACAACCATATGCACTCTCCCCCTGAGATTTTGGTTATGTTGTGCTCCAAACAACTTTCAGTTGAAGTTTTTACTAAGAAATGGGAATGAATCCCATCCTTTGTCTAAGATACTCAAATGTATCTCTAGGGTAGGGGTTTTGTAAATATGTATGTGGTTTGTTCCTTGGTACAAACATACTCCAACTGACAATATTATCATTAACTTGTTCCCTTAGAAAATTATATTTGATTGGAATATGCTTTATCTTTGAGTGCATCATCATATTCTTTTAAATGATTATAGTTCTCGTGTTGTCACATAGTATTGAAATTTGCTTCTTTTATTCTATGATTATAGTACTCGTGTTGTCACATAGTATTGAAATTGGCTTCTTGTATTCTATCTTAATGTCTTGCAGCGTTTGTTTCATCCATAGAATCTGTGTACAGCAGGATGTTGCTGCAATGTACTCTACTTATATTGTTGACAATGAGATTGATGATTGTTTCTTTCTTATCCAAGATACTAAACAATTTCCCAAGAAGAATGCTCCTCCACTTGTTCTCTTCCTGTCATCAACATTGCCTACCTAGTCTACATCAGTATATGTTGTTAGGGTAAATTCTTGTCCTTTTGGATACCATAATCCAAAGTCCAAATAACCCCTTAAATATCTAAGTATTTGTTTGATAGCATGTACATGTGTTTCCTTAGGTGCATCTTGAAATATTCCAACTAGTCCTATTGCATGCATTATGCATGACCTTGAAGTTGTCACATAAAGTAGGTTTCATATCATTGACATGTACAAAGTTTTATTATTTTCCTTAGATTCATCTTCCTTACTGAGTTTACATCCAATGATCATGAGTGTGTTGACAGGTTTACAATATTCCATATCAAACTTCTTCAACATCTCTTTGATGTATTTGGTTTGAGATATGAATATGCCTTTAATAGGTTGAGTAATCTGCAGTCCAAAAAAGAATGACAAATCTCCAAGCATGGACATATTGAATTCCTTTTGAATTTCTTCTGCAAAATTTTGTCTCATTTTATCATCATTACTCCCAAATATAATATCATCCACATACACTACGATGGTTAACATTCTTGCATGATCTATTATGATGTAGAGATTGTTGTCTATTGTTCCCTTTTTGAAACCTTGTTTCTCCAAGTACTTGTCAAGTATTGAATACCATGCTCTGGGAGCTTGCTTTAGGCCATATAATGTTTTCTTCAATCTGCAAACATAGTCTTCATTTTCTGACAATAGAAACCCATCAAGTTATTCTGTGTACACTTCTTCCTCTAGATCTTTATTCATGAATGATGACTTGACATCCATTTGATATACTTTAAAATTATTAAATCTTGCAAATTCCAAAAACATCCTAATTGATTCTAACCTTGAAATAGGTGCAAATGTTTCTTCAAAATCAATGCCTTCTACTTGAGCATACCCTTTACAGACCAATCTTTCTTTATTTCTCGATATTTTTACATATTCATTCAACTTATTTTTGAACACCCATTTAGTTCTGATCACATTTTTATCTTTGGGTATTGGGACAAGATCCCAAGTCTCATTTTTCTCAATATAATTTAACTCTTCTTCCATGACATTCACCCAATGATGATCATTCCAAGATTTTTTAAAGCATTTAGGTTCTATTTGGGATAGTAGGGAGAGATTCATCAATTTAGAATTGTTTTCCAATTTACACTTTTTCTGAGTTCTAGCATTTTAGTTACCTAGAATATAGTTTATGGGTGATTCTTTTGTACAAACCTTGATGGTGTTTGTGTCCATTGGAATTCTTCTTTATATTTCCTTTCTTCATTTTCTTATTCCTCTCTTTCTTCTTCATTGCTTGTTCTTCTTCCTCATGTTCTTATTCATTTTCTTGTTCTTCTTCTTCATTTTCATCTTATTCTTCCTTAGTGTATTTGATTTCTTCATCTATTCTAACATTAATACTTTCGAGAATATTCGGCATCCTCTTATTGTAACACCTATAGAATTTTATTTTTGATGTGTATCCAAGAAATGTTCCTTCATATGATCTAGAGTCAAATTTGCCTAAGTACTCATCGTCTCGTTTGATGTAACACATGATCTTGAAAATTATGAAGTGTTTGACAGATGATGGTCACCCTTTCCATAGTTCATAGTGTGTCTTGTCATTGTTGTTTCCAATCTATCCTCTCTTTAGGATATAGATAGTTTTATAAACTACTTCTCTCCAAAAAATTGTCGAATAGACCTGGTTCATTTATCATCGTTCTAGCAATTTCTTATACATGTTTGTTTTTCCTTTAGACAACTCCATTTTGTTGAGGATTTCTTGCTATTGCATACTATCTTTTTATTCCATGTGTTTCACAGAATTACACAAACTCATTGGATGTGAATTCACCTCCATTGTCTGACCTTAAACACTTGATTTTCATCTATGTCTCATTCTCAACTAGATCTTTAAATGCCTTGAATTTTTCAAATGCTTCATATTTATTTTTTATGAAAGTAACCCAATTCATTCTTGTATAATCATCAATGAGTAACATGAAGTACCTTTCTCCCTACGAGCTTTTAGTCCTTGATGGTCCACACAGATTTGTGTGTACAAGTTCCAATGGCTTGGAAATTGTGTTGGTGTGTTTAATTGTCTAATTAAATCAGCCAATGCATTCAATTGTCAACCCAAAGTAAGTATTTATTACAAGGTCATTGTGCAATGAATATGCACGCAAAGAACTCTCCTAACACTTTCTGGTGAATGAAATATACTAATCCTAACTCTCACACTTTCAACACAATCATTGTGAACAAACCAGATTCTTATATCGACTTAAAGTTGTAATAAAAAAAGATGCTTAAAAAGAATCCATAAGAATCAATCCACCTTCTATTGAACCACTTGATAATTATCCAATCCTTACTGCTAAAACCAAATGGAATCTTAAGGAAAATCACAAAACATGTTGTTGGAAAGCAAGGAACATGCCCGTCAACAAATCCAATAACTTGTTGTAACTGAACGATCCTTTTGCATTTAACTAGAGACACATTCTTGTTGAAATCAACAATATTCTTCTATAAAGGAAGCACACCCTTGCTACAATTAATCAGAACACACTCCTGCAAAATTAAAATTAAAATGATTGTTGAATTTAATTGGAAACACACGCATGAAGAATTGGAATAAATCACTTGCTGAAATAAATTAAGAACACACTCATGCGGAATTGAAATGAACACTTGTTGCAATGAATCATAAACACACGAATACTAAATTGAATTGAGAACACACGAGTAATAAATCAGGTTGTAACAACTATGCTTAAAACAATCCACTCACACCAATCATTTGCATCAAGATTAAACTAAGGAAAAGTAATGACGAGACAATCTACTTTACGCTAATCTATTAATAATACAAAAACAACAACCTTGCTAAAAAGGAGGGCCCTTCCTTCTTAGGAGGGATGGAAAAACTATAGAAACTGCAACTTTAATCACTCATGAATTGATACCACAACTTGCCAGATCTATATTATTCAATCAAAAGGTGCTGATAAAATTGTTGTTACTCATTAGTCAGACAACTATTCTCTATTTTCCCAAAACCAGCCTAACTTGGGAGCAAAGATGCTCTACCCTTTTTAAACTTTTTCTTCCTCTTCTAATCTTGGAAAAATTACAATTATGAACTGCCTTGATAATATTTTGATTCTCAAGTTGTTCCTTGTCATCTTAATNAATGACTTTTATGGACATAGTCGATTGAACTGTCCTATTTATCTGGGCGGACAACCCATGGTTATAACATACAATAGTCACGACTTAATATAGGCCACATCATCAATATAAATCAATATTTTTCATGTGGGCCCACGGATCAATGGTCTAGTCAAAATCATGTGGTGATCCTCTGGAAGTAAAAACATTTTGAAGTAGCGATGTTTACGTATCAAATCTTGGAGTAGAAGCACCTCATAGTAGAATAAACTCATAGTATCAACGCCTTGGAGTATCAATGCCTTGGAGTAGAAGCACCCTGGATTAGCAACACTTTGGAGTAGCAGCACCTCGAAGTAGGAGTGTCTTGGTGTAGTAGTACCTTGGAGTAGCAACATCTTGAAGTAGCAACACCTCAAAGTAGCAACACCTTGGAGTAGCAACTCCTTGGAGTAACATCTAATTATCCTGCAAGATTCTTTAGAAATTAATCAATAGTTACCCAACACAGACATCATCCTTCCCTAAATGCAGGAAAAGCTTAAAGAATCAACAATCAAATGGACTTAACATACTAATGTAAAAAAGGTAATTCTTGGACTATGATAACTATGGTAAAGGTGAGAATAAGAAAGAAAAGGTACGAGATAAGTAACAAAATGATGGCAAAAAGGGTGTCATTCTCATGACTCAACATATCCCCCCAACTGAAGCAATTGTATGTCCTCATGCATCCCATCAGTCTGAGTCCACAACCTCATGTTGTATATGAAGTGTAGTAAGGTTGTATGCTCCAGCCGTATCCTCCTTAATGCCCTTGTATCCATTACTCATCAAGACATCCATCCAATAGCATTTCTCATACTACACTTGATATTGTTGTTGGTATTGTCTTGTAGGGAGCCAAATAACAGGGAATCTATATCTGAGGTCGATCCTCTTAGATCCACACTTTTTTCATACACTCCATATAAGTATTCACTCTATGTAAAGCATGGATGAAGTTTGGGTACCCATATGGATATCATCTTCTCAACGTCTCATTAAAGGTTTCCCACCTAAGCCAACTGCCATCCAGGGAATCTTTCAACTACATATTGATACGTTTGGGGAAGATATCCAAAATAAGTAGTCGAATATCGAACAAAGTAGCATCCCATTCATCTACACTCAAGAACTAATTATGTCCCTTGATTATGTTGGCGGCATGGGTAGGTTCCCCCCTAATCCATAACAATTTCTTAGCCTGAGTTTCCCTGATGGCCTCATGGGTTGACTTCCATTTTTCTTGGTTGTTGATGAATTAAGTGAAATCCCTCAATTGAATATCTCCAACATAATGAGATAAGTTAAATTTCCTCTCCCCAAACAAAACATATCCATGCAATTAAAGTTCGCATAGAAGGTGTTGGTCTGCAAGACTTCTCTAGAAGAAGTTCTTCAAGAAGGCAATGTTGGTATCAAAAATGCAAGTCCTATCTTGTTTTATGGATATCAACTGAAATAGGAGGAATTTCTCTTGTAGAAATAATGGATAGGTAGGGGATGGGCTTTTGCAACTTACTAGCTCTTGTTCCAAGTTGCAAACTTTCATATTTGTATCTTGCAGGTTTTTGACTTTATCTTCCATTTATTTCAACTTTTGCCTCATTCCCCTCATCTTTTCCTTTCTCTCTTCCTATAATGTTAACTCTTATGCCCATATTTCTCTTAAATTTGGAATAGCCTCTCTATCTTCCTGGGTGGAAATCACCGCTTCTTGGAGTGATGTTGCCAGCTTATTCCATTTATGAACTTCAAAAATCAATATATACACATTGGGGGCTATTGGTGTACTATTTTCCTTGTCAAATTGGGTGTCCTAATTTCTAGGAATTGTTGGTTTTCATGTAACAATAGCTTTTGTGAAAGGACTCTCCATATTCCCCTGAGAATGATCAGTTGTTTCCCCAATTCTCCATTGTTCTTTTTCTTCCTAATTTGCAACACCCCCATTGGTGACAAGGTAAGTCTCTTCCATTACTGCATCTAGGGATGTTATTTCTGATGTGATAGTAGCGTCTTGGATGGGTTCCTCTAGATCTATTTGGGTGGCTTCAACATCCCCTCTATCTTCCTCAATACATTTTGTTTGTGTGTCGACTAAATTAAAATTAAATGGTGGCACACCACTCGATGTGCACCCTGCTTGACTAAACATTTCTCCATAGGATACACACAGTTGTGCCCTGCACTTGTCTATCCTTGATGTCATGGCTTCAAGGTCACCTGACTTTTCTAATAGTTGATCAATTTCAGCCAGGATTCCTAAACCTGGAGAATTTTGCACCCTCTTGAAAATTTTATTTTAAGACCCTGAGTTTTTATTCAAGTCTGGAGTTCTCTTAATTTAATTGATTTACTTTCTCACTCAGGGATATATATTTACCTCACTTATAGTTGGTACTTCTTTCCCCTGTCTTTGCTTTCCTCTAAGAAGGGTGTTTCTCAGCAGGTTCTTATGGGCACTTAGCATTAGTTTGTGGTTGAGTTGGTGTTCCTGTTGAAGAATACCTGGTTCTTCTTGCCTTTGTATGCCCCTTGTTTATAGTATTCTATTCTTCAACATGTTCTTGTGGGCACCTAGTGTTGGTCGATGGTTGGGATGGTGTTGTTGTTGAAGAATACCTAACTTTCTTTGGCTTTAATTTTTCCTTCGTTTCAGTAGTTCATTCTCTAGCAGGTTCTTTTGGGCACACAATACTAATCATCAGCTCAAATGATTGGGTTGGTGCTACTCTTGAATAATACCTAGTTCTTCTCTTAGGGGTGTCTTCATTAATCACTCAGGGTGATATCCTTTTCCTTTTTTTCTGCTGAGAGTGCTCTTCTATGACCAGACAAGGTTTGTATTCTTCAACAAGAGGGTTTTCTTCTATGATCTCCACTTTGTTAATATATGGTGTTCGTAAAACATTATGCTCAATGGAGGGATTATCTTGAATTTCATCCCCATCAACCTCGTCTTCCTCACCAGGGTCCTCTTGGTTGATTTATGTGTCTCCTATACTTATTTCTTTTTATATATCACCTCTTTCATTCTCTGTGTCGGATGCTCTTTCTTCTTGTTATTTTTTTCCCCTGTAAATTCCTTTTCTCCCATGGTCATGTCATCATAGATCCTCTCTAGCTCCCCTTCTTCCTGATTCTTGGAATTTTCATCCTCATGGCTATTGTTTCTATCAATGAATTCAAGCTCAGGGTTAGATTTCATTTCTAATTCCTCTTCCTCCATCACTTTCTCTGTATCCTCTCTTATTTCTACTTCCAAACCCTCTGTTTTTGTATGACTAATAAGTTCATGCCATCTAGAGTTCCTTTTCCTTAATGCAACGGTAACCAACAATTTAATCAACCCATAATTTTTAATGCATATCTGCGGGTGTTTGGAACGACGAACATAGCCCGTCATAGATTTCAAAGACTCTAACATAAAGTATGGGATATTAATAAGATGATCGTGACGAAGGTGGGACAGTGGCATAAAATGGTAGTTATAAAAAATTGTAAATATACCTTCGCATGTAATGTATTGCTGGATAAAATATGCTACATATTTCCAAGGAAAAGGGAGAGAGGTTTTGTTGATGCCCTGTTGACAAGCGAAATCGACCGTCCATCAACTGGAAGAGTGGAACTGGTCCGGGGTTGTCTAATAACCCAAGTCGTTTGGGATGAACCACCCTGACGGTTTTAGCGGCTCCATTAGCCGATCTAAGGTCCTAAGAAAACAAAAAGAAAAATAATCTACAATAACTAATCTAACTAAAAACAAATAAAACAAACTAATAAACTAATCTAACTAAAACTAACTATTAAACGAACTAAACTAAAACTAATTATTAAAACAAACTAAACTAATCTAACTATAAGGAAATAAAACAAACTAATAAACTAAACTAACTATTCTATATATACAATCTACTAACTAATACTATACTAACTCTAACTAATTAACTATCTAACTACTAACTGAAATATAACTTATTCACAAAATGTACAATATATACAATTTACAGATTTAAATAAAACATGAAAAATTCATTTATATTCTGCCCTAAGACAGAGAAAGATATTTTTTGTTGATTTTATAATTTTATGAACAGAAAACTAACTAAACTAAATCACTAATCTAAACTACAAATATATCTAACTAAAATACTAATAGTATACTAACAAATTAATAAAAATCAATTACAGACTGACCTAGAAACGCTCCAGATTTGTCCTGTGTATGATGCTTTTCTCAGCTGATCGGAGGGAGGAAACCCGCACCAAATTATCCAGGAGCTTCTCGTAAACGATAGCTGCAGTGCTCTTCAAGTTTGATTACAGGACAAACAAGACATAAAAATCACAACAATCATATGATTTATAAATCTTCACAGTTAGATAAATCAGTATGCAAAGACTTATACAAAATAATTCAATTGATGAAGAAGAGAAATTTGTCATTCATTAACTGAATAAAATAATTGATGTGTTTTTAAATATTGAAATAAATTGGAAATGGATCACATTAATTAAATCACATCATTCTGCAATAGACTATGATAGCTAAAGTAGTCTATAATCAATTGCTAATGACATGCACAAACTTGAAACAAAATATTGATATTATGAAAAGTGAAAGTTGTAGCAGAACATCAACTTCTGTCTCAGTTTGTATTAGAATTCCATAGCCTGGTTATCCCACAAGTGAGGATAATCCTTATTACAAAAATAATAAGTATTTATAGGTCTTCCATAGGGTAAAACCTCCCTCTGAAAGTTATCAAAACTGTTTACATAAATCTGGGAAGATATCCCCAGTTTAACTAAACTAGGAACCTACAATAAAACTAAAACACACAAATATCCCCTAGACTGCCCAGCATGTCCCATGCAATTCGAATTTACCTGAAAAGGGTCAAAAATGGACAAGTTAGAAGGATCTTTTATTAATAAAATAATAAAAATCTAATTCTATAGACTAGCTACAGAATCTTGTGATTCTGTAGCTGGTCTAAATAAGACACAGAATCAGCATTAAAATCGAATGAAAATCTTTTTTAAAGAATTAAATTCGATTAACATCCAATTACTATTTGAAAACGAATCATTGAAATTGAAATTTTTATACCATTCGAAATCAAACAGGATCAAGATCAATCAAATGATCATAGAGATATGTGTACTCTGTTTCTTTTGTTACCACAAAGTCAGGTGAACAAAGTCATAATCAAACAGTTGTAAAATCGTTTGGCATCAATTTGAAACTGATATAATCAAAACAAATCGTAGGCAATTGTTATGTTGCCTTATCAACATGAGATACGATCGAATCCAACAAGATCATCTTCAAATCGTTATAACTGTATTGACATAGAAAACGATTCATGCCACGAGTGGATTAACTCAAACTGATGTGATGACCAACTCAAATAAAATCATAATAGGATCAATTAATTGGTAACAGAATTCGTAAAAATTATCCTATCGTTAATTATTGCAAATTGGGCAAACAAGATCGATTGACTTTCATCAAAATCGTTCCATTCAAACGAATTATAACCGGATTTGATAGAGATAACCTAGGTCGACCAATTCGTTTTGCAAATTTAAAATTAAACAGAGAAACAATTATAACCCGAATCCAACTCATAAAACAATCTTGCCAACTCAAGATACAGGATAATCCAATCAGAATAAAAGTGAATCGAACAGTTAAGGTTTTAACATAGTTATTACGGATCAAAACCATTCCACGATTCGGGCGCATTTGCACAGGCTTAAATGAGAGCATTATTTGCATACGAAACAGAGTAGTTCTTTCAAAATTGAAACTAAACAGAGTTGTATTCCTGTTCTTAGAAGATTACATGACACAACATATTACAAAATCGTAACAACCAAATTCATTGAAATCATTTGCCAATCACAGCATATGAACCATAATGAAATCAAATCCAAACATGATCGTATTCCAAATTGAGCATGAAAAACTTCATATTCAGAGTAGATACAAAACGAATTCAATTGAAAGAAAACCATCAGTTTCGTTAACTCAATCAGACAAATGAACAAATCAAATCCAAACGAAGACCATTCAAATCCGATAAAGATCTATCAATGGCTAAGCTGGGAATGATTAAATCATGTATCTAAATCAAAATTTCATTTATTTTTAGCAAAGCGAAACAATGTACAGGATGAATACATAATGACAGAGCCATTTCGAAATATAACAGAGCTATTCGAAAACCAAATTCCAATCACTATATTAATCTTGGTCATTCACAAAACTGAAATGATATCAAAATACATACCTGTATGGTGAGCAGACAGCTCGATCATGACAATTTGGAGTTGACCACGGCTGTGGCCGATTCAACATTCTTGAAAGTGATGGAACCAGTGGTTCTTTGCTTCCTATCAGTCACTTGGAGTTTGTCTCTTTGGCCGGTCAATACTGCAACTTGACTTTCCAACGATTGAATTTTCGATTGGAGTAGGGGAACGTCGATGTAGTATCATTCCAACCACAAATCAAATTGGTCATAGGATGACCGTGTGGGCTTCGAAAGTGCAGGTGAGGGTTTGATTACATTGCCAAGGGTTTCATTAGGCAGTTTGATACCAGGGTAGCTAGGATTATTTCTTAGGCAAGGGGGAAGATTGGTCACGAAATAATAAGGTGGTTCGGGGCATAAACCCTTTGAGTAAGGGTACTCACTGGCTAGAAAACATTCTATGTCAGAATCCAAATCTTCACTAAGGACTATAGGCTTTGACTCAGTAGAGGGTTTAGGTTTGTTCCTAGCCATCCTCGAAATCAGCCGAGCGTTCTTTTTACCCTTAGCAATAACAGTAGGGTTTTCCTTGGCCTTTTTGCTTACAGGCTTTTTTATAGCCTCGGCCTTCTCTGCTACAATGTCTGGTAAGTCAACATCAGGGTCTGTCGAGGGTTTAGGAGAGGGCAGTAGGACATGAAAGGGCAAGGGTGGCTCGACCTT
>JASDQU010303079.1:10412-21542 GCA_032191745.1 Picea mariana | reverse complement strand
GGGAAGGATATCTTTTCTACAACATTGTCTCTTCTTCACGATTTAATTAAGTTGTTCTCTTAGGGTTTCTGAGACACTCTTGTCATTCTATAGGGTTTTAGGTGTCTTTTTTTTGCATTAATTATGCATTATTCCTGGCCTTTAAGGGCTCTAAATTAAGGGTTTCTAGGGTTGTAATTAAAGGGTTTCAGGTTGTAGGTTTTTAGGGTTGTTTACAGGACACATACCATAGCTTTCAGTCAAGAGGATGGGTGGGTAGGTAGGCCCGTGGCCCCAGATTTTAAACTACAGCTCTGATACCATGTGTAGGTACCTAAATTTAATTAAGCCAAAAAAAAATTCATACAATTAAACATAGAATTTCTTTCAACGCATAAATAATTCATTAATCATCATATAAGCATTTAATATTCAGCAGAAATTAAATTGATCCACAGCATGAAAATAAATTACATAATCATCCACATAACCCAGCAAATTCATAAATAAAAATACCTATTCCTAATGCTAAATTCCCACTTATCTGGTTGTCCTCTCTACTGCTTTGCCCAGTCTGCTGCTTTGACCAAACCCTGCCCAAACTGACTAACCACCCAGCCAGCTAGGAGCAGCCTATCCAGCTCCCTAGCTCCAAGATACTGAAAGGAATCCTGGCCCCCGAGCCCAAAAATCCCAGCAACCTGGTGCCCCCTACAATCATTCACCAAAACTCCAAAACCCAACTCCTCAAAACCATAAAATATCCCCCAGAAATACAGACCTCCTCCCCAATAATGCTCCTCCACCAAATTTTGATAATCCTCTCCCATAGGACTCTTCCCTGTCATATCTCCCCCCATTCACCGACTCCCTATCCTCCATTAATTACCTTATCCTCCCCTTTATTACCTTATCCCATTCCTTTATTACCTTATCCTTCCACCCCATGCTTCATTCCCCCCCTGCATATGTAAAGTCTTATAAAAATAATTTAAAATTTATTAAGCTCTTAATTCATTACCCTAGCCTTTAATAAGTTAATTAATTAATTAATCAACAGATATAAACAATTAATAAATAAATAAATAATATTATTAATAAATAATCATTGTTTAACTAAAATATATTAGGACAGTTAATTAAATAATTAACTATCCTTGATAAACCCTATGCAACTATTTAACTAGGGTTGTTACATTTCCAATGGTAGATGGTATGTCATGTGGTTCCTCATGGTTGAGGAGTTATTTCCTCTTGATGTTGGAAGCCCCAAAGAATGGTTAAGAATCCCAAAAATAGTTACAAGTATTAATTAAAGGGTAAAGTGGTTGTAACAAGAAAGTCAAGTTTGATCCTGGAATTAAGGAAACAAGTTACTTTGTAAAAGTATAAATACACCACAATAAGTCACTCATAAGGACACACACAAGTTCAATAATTAGCTATATTTAAAGTGATATTTTGGTAAATATTTTCGTAGCATTTATGAGGTAGCAAAGTTTTGGTAGCGAAGTTTTGGAAGTGAAGTTTTGGTAGCAAAGTTTTGGCCACAAGGTTTTGGTAGCGAAGTTTTGCCCACGAATTTTTTCTAGCGAAGTTCTGGTAGCCAAAATATTTGGTAGCAAAGTTTTGGCCGCAAAGTTTTGGTAGCGAATTTTTGGTTGTGAAGTTTTGGTAGCAAAGTTTGAGTAAAGGTATGTATTTTATGTGTTAGTTTGAGGCTTGTTTCATGGATGATATGGCACATTCTTAAGGAATGTCTTGGAGGCCCTTTTGGTACATGATTGCATATGGTTAAGGTTCATAGATACATGCTTGAGAAATACCCTTGCTATTTAGTTTATGGATGTCATGGTTCATTATTAGAGGCACATATTTTTGATATTGGCATATATTTGAGATAGAAACTTGGTATATGGTGGCATATGTATGAGGCACATTCTTTGGTACTTAGTTGAGGCACTTCATTGATGATATATTATGGTACAAGGTGTATGGCATGATTGAGACATATCATGAGTGATATGGTACATGGTTGAGGAACTTGTTGTGGTACATATCTTGGTACATGTTTGATGCAGGCTATGGTACAGGTTTTGGTACATGGTTGATGCATGGTATGGTACATGTTTTTGGTACATGGTTGAGACACATATCTTTTGATTGTATGTTGGTGATATTTGTACATTTTTGGTAAACATTTGTCACATGAGTAGAGGCATGGTTTGGTGATGTTGGAAATCTAGTTGAGATATGTTCTTGGTGGTAATGGCATATGGTCTATGTGAATGGATCTAGTTTCATTAATGTTGAGTATCGATGGTGGTGACAGGTTGATGATGGTATGTCAATGATAACGATAGTGATAGGTTGATGTGGTAGGTTGATTGTGATAGGTTGATGTGATAGGTTGATGTGGCAGTGACAAGTCGATGTGAGAGGTTGACTGTGATAGGATGATGTGAGAAGTTGAAAGTGATAGGTTGACAGTGAAAGGTTGATGTCATAGTGATAATAACAGGTTGATTGATATATCAGTGATAGTATCAGCGGTAGTGATAGGTTGATTCTACATTTATATTTTAGGGCAGTGTGACGGGGAAAGGAAAGGGGTTTGTAGCCTCCTTCTGGTTGGTGCTAGAGAATTTAGGGAGTTGTAGCTTCCTTCAAGTTGGTTATGTAAATCAAGGGGTCTTAACATCCTTTAGGTTGGTGTCGAACAAAACAGGGAGTTGGAGCTTCCTTCAAGTTGGTGCTTGTAAATCAGGGAATCATAGCCTCCTTCCATTTGCAGCTGGAGAATTTAAGGAGTTATATCTTCCTTCAGGTTGGATATTTTAAATAGGGTGTTGGTGCCTCCTATTGTGGATCACCTACCATAACAACGCATTTTATTTTTCTTATGGGTCCCTCTTTTTATTCCTAAATATTTCCTACAAGGAATACATTCCTGCTTCACTAAGGAGATATGAGATTGAAAAAAAAAATGTTTTCTATCACTTATACAGTTTATGCATTTTTTGTGAATAAAAACCCTTTGGGCGTAGTCATAAAAAATCCCCCTGATACTGCACTCTTCAACCTCTCCTCCCCAATTTTATCGTTACTCTTCCTGACAGTAAAGACACGATCCCTAGTTTTACTTAGCCAATGTGATTCATATCACTCTCCTACCCTTCACTTAAGTTGTGATTGATTTATAACAAGCCTTGCACCATATTTTATTCGGACATAAACCTTTCTGATGTTCTCATCGAAAAGGGTTCTCTCAGAATCATCTTCTTTGGAATTTTTCACTCCACACAAACCCAAAACTCCGACCATCACACCATGATAGCTCTGATGCATCAAATTTACTCCTTACATGGAATCCCATGGATAGATAGATTCAAACCCAGCATGTACTCGATCCGCCAGAGTCAGTACGACTTGTCTGATCACTACCTCCCCAAGTGGCATCTTAATATTGGACCCTTTTCTTCCCTGTTTATCAGTCTTCAATAAATTACCTTTTATTTCTCTCAGTACTCTTCACTACGCCAAGGTATCAAAGGAATATTCCTTCGATACCATCCTCATCGGATTTCATTTTGTCCATCATCCTCTCAAACTCCAAAACTCTAACTCTAGTAGCCTTTTTTATCCCTTCCAGTTGCGCGTTTGGCACATTCTTCTAGGATAAAGATATATTCTTTCGATACTACTTTCGTCGATGTCTGAACATTTCCTTATCCTGTGGAATTCTAAGAGATGAACTCTGATGGATTTTCTCTTAAGTATTTCAAAGAGTGCACTCGACACGCCTTTTTAGAAAATGGAATATTCTTATGATGCCTTTTCTTGGGGGTTTATTTTGAACCTCACCATAGAGACCTTCGACACTAAGACTCTAACAGGTCCCACCTTCCCTGCAACACTGCATACTTGTCAGGTTGGAACACCTTTCTAAATAAAAGGGAATATGCTTTTGATACCCCTCCCATCAGAGATCAAATTAATCTTTGATCCTTCCCTCTCTGAATACATGACTCTGATAAGAGTCCTTTTGAGCCTCAACCTTTCACCTCCTCTGATACACGAATCTGGGAAACTGCTGCCCTTAATGAGAGTTAATGACAGAGATTAAGGCCAGATTTAGAAACTATTCTTATACATACTCGATTTATGGAAGCTTTATGATTTTTTAATGTGAATTATGATATATAAACCCCCCTCTTCAAACATATCTTACATCATAAGTTTGTGAAGCATTTTTTGTGTCTTGATTTTTCACTGAGTGCTACTGCATAGTTATTGTAGCTGCTTAATCATAGGTAGCCCATTTTTTTATTTTAAATTTTCTTTTTTTTTACAGTTAACACATTGTGTTTAATAGGTTGATACTAGTTTCAATGTGGTAATACAGGACCAACTAATAATCAATCATGACACGCTAGAATCCCAAAATACCAAATGGCTCATTTATGTCTAGTCAGCTACATGACCTGGATCATCTTATTGACCAGTTGAAATGTTGGTGACTGATACTAATCACCACACTAGTGAATACCACTGCCTTGGTTATGAACAAATCTACATGATCTTCAATTCTATAGATTTCCCCGCGGATGAAGAGAATTTGGGAGTTTACCATAATATCCTAAGAAGCAATATCCATCTAATAGTCACCCAACCACTGATTTTCCCACACAACGAAGAAAAACAATGCTTCCTCAAACAATTTCATATAACAACAATTACCATTGTGAGAAAACAAGGGAAGCAGGTATCATCCCTGAGAGCTGAAGACATCGGCTCGAGATATCATCTTCCCACTCCCACATGCTCTCTCAATGAACCATTCTTAAAAAGGGTTTGTGCAAGCAAGAAAAGGGCTAACTAAGAAAATGAAACATTGGTGGTCCGATGAATATGAGACCCTCAAACAAGGCCAAAAATTAGTTCCCACTCGCAGGCTCATGGTGCACTACAAAATGTTGGTAGCCATGATTTGTCGACTATATGGAGAAGAAAAGAGAAAACATTTTTAGATATATTAGCTTCCTTTGGAAAAAACCATCATCAAGACAGGTCAAGTATTCAACAGGGAAGACATCCTGACTTTCAACATATGTCTACACATGAAAAATCTCCCAGGTATGAAGAAACCTTGTTTTTATATGTTGGCCTACATTATTGATGCCAACTTCTCCTTTGTACAGTTTGTTGACCTGGGGTGGAGTTGAGAACGAAAAAAACACCCCATCCATGTATACTGCTCTTATTTATGGAGCATTAATTACATAAAACACTTTTATGACATATGAAATCTCTTCCTTTACTCGCTACACTCTATTATGTTTGGTTTCCCAATACACAAAATTTCCTTCGAATCTAGGAATGGGATGAAAGGGGTAGGTAACTAGTTTCTCTATAAATATTATTCATATATCAGGGTGTATGGAACCACTATATCCCCACACCTCTTACCCTAACTTTTCATAGACCATTTTTTTATGAGAGAGATTTCATACCAAACCATGGGGTTAGATGTCACTGCACTATTGCAAATTAGTAGCAAAAAACTTTGGCTAGTTTTCCCTATCCATATTAGAAGTTACACTATTTCCAATGGCCAACATGCAAGGAGAGAAGAGGAAGCTATACAATAGTTAATCTTATTCCTAGGAGATCCCAAAGTCCATGATCCTCATGATATTTCAATCATCCATGTCAAATTTGTTGGTCTCACCTGTTCCAGTATCCATATCGTCAATTTTGAAGAGGACAAGTTTAAGGGAACCCTATCTTATGATGAATTCCTACATCAGTTTCCCCATGATGATATCAAGGGGGAACTTGAACATGAACAAGAAGAGATCAATAGGGTAACTCTAAACTAGTTCCATAGATTGCTTCAACAAGAGAAGAACACTAACATCACCAGAGAGTAGGAGAAAACCAAGAAGGAAGAAAAGATAGAACAAAAAAGACTCCAAGTTTAGTAGGATTGTTAGAGGAGGAAATATGAGGAGGTGAAGAGAAGAAAAGAACATGAGTGCATGGTGCAATAGGATTTTATCCAAAAGAATAAATAAGAAGAAGCCAAATCCAATAGGTTGGAAAATGATGTAGAAGCCAAGAGGTTGGCTGATGAAGCAGAAGCCAAGAGATTGGTTGATGAAGCAGAGGAAAAATGATGAATCTAAAGCTAAGAATAAGGTGGATGAGTTTTTGAAGTAGCAGCAATTACATAATTTAATCCAAACCCCTAACATGCCATTAACGCCTATTCTAGGTATTGTGAACATGACCCCTCAAGAATACACCCCCATAAGTATTATTCTAGGAGATTCCTCCTTCCTCCCAAGCCCTAAATTTTGAGAGCTCTATAGTAGCCATTGGAGAATACTATTTTGATGACAGGACAAGAAGTATTGAGAAGAGATCGACCAAGAGGAAAAGAGGAGAAGACATGAGGTCAAAATTGTTTGTAGGGACGGTAGTAGAATGGAAAGTAGGGATCGATCCTAAAGAAAACGTGGTTCAAGCAACCTCTTCACTCAATGCTTTTGCAGGGATAAATGTCTCATATATCCTTGAGTTAACTAACTCCCTCAACACTTTCAATAACAAATTCATTGAATAGGAGACATAGCTGAGAGATGTGAAATACAAGATCACCATAGATTTCTAGAAAGCCACAAAGCAATTGGAAGTCTCAATACAAAAAATATGAATAGAAATTTGCAAGCTCAAAGAGACCAGATGAATGCGGAATTCTATAAAAGGATGAAAATTCAAAGGGACACCCATAACAATGAGTTAGAAGAAGAAAAACAGAAACTCAAGAAAACCATATAAGAGACTAGGGCATCAACATGTACTATAGAATTTGTCAAGGCACAAGCATTAGTATTGAGTGAAGAAATTGTGACATGAAATAATGAACTCCTCTATATACTAAATAGCATATGGGTTTAGAGAGAGGATCAATTCAGGCTACAAAGCACATTGATAGAAAATCAAGAAAGGCATCAGGAAGCAAGTGAAGCCTTGGAGGAAATGGTCAGCTGGAAGGATATGCATAAATATCCACCTACCACACTATCAGTATATTCCAAGAGAGAAAAACTTGGATGTCATATGCTCTTTGACACTTGAAAAAATCTCTTCAAGAGTGAACATATCACCCAAAAGGTAGTAATCGATACTTGTGCGAATCTATGGAATATTTCAAGCGATCTTGCGAAAGAAGAAGGGATATGGCCAATGCAATCCATCAGTGAAACAACATTTTCCAACACAATAATGGTTGAGTTGGAGGAAAAAAAGAAAACCATCCAGATGAACATTTAGAATATGTGTCAATTTGAGAGAGAATCAATTGAATATCACCTGTTGAGACCCATCTGGCTCACCCACAAAATCTAATTCTTTATCAAGAAGATAACAGAGCAGTTATACCAAGAAGTATCCACCAAATTTTTCAACGAAGAATCAATATTGGAAATATTACAATCAATTAAACTCAATATCATATTGAGGGATAATTCCCTCTAGAAAGAATATCAAGATGAGGTACAGGAATAGGGAAGCTCATGATTACAAACTTCACAATTTATTCTAGATGTTTCCTTCTTTAGTTATTGTAATCTTATTTTTTAATTCGGAATATGAAGAGCCTCTTTTTGTAAAAGTTCCATGATTTAATGATTGGAAAGATAATGATGTAAACAGTCGCTCCTCATTATAAAAGGTAAGACTATCCATTTGAAATGGATTTTCATTTTAGAATGTAGCAAGAGAGTATTTTTACTGCAATTTAATTTGAACTCGAAGAATTTTTTTTTGGAGATTATTGTGTCGATATGTATGAATATGGTTATTCAATTTATGAATGTCTATTACTGTAGCATGTGAATGTTGGTTTACGAATTATTTCTGAATTAATGATTTCATTATTTACAGTTACCATGGTTTTCAAAGCAAGTACAATGATAATATGATGTAGTTAACTAATCAATTACCTAATTGTAACTAGTCATGCAGTTGAACTTTCATGTTACATGTATTATGAATTTCTTCTATGCAAGTAATATAAATATTTCATTGTATTCATCCTTGTTAGTTTGCTCTAGATCAGGATAGTTTAGCTTAGAATTAAATAGAGACAACATCTTAGAGATGTAATCATTCATCTTAGCTTAGAATTAATTGTTAGAATATTAAAGATGTCAGCTCATTTTACCATTGACAATACCCTTGTCACCCTACCATAGGCCAAATCCACCCTCCAAGCACCTTAACCTTGATAGAGAATCATTCCAAAAGAAAACCCTAGGCTAGATAGCCAAACAAAGGGTAGCGCACCTTTCCCCAAGGATAGCGCACCAACAAGAGATGATCAGATAGTCCAAACCCTAGCCAAGAGATAGTCCAAGCCAAACGTGATCTGCTAGCTACAGCGGCTGCAATGGTAGCTCTCCTCAAACCTGCGCACAAGGTTGGGCATTGTAGTACGCACAAGACTGGGCACTGCAATTCTGAGACTGCCTGCTGGAATGAGAACTGGCCTCCTGTATTTATACTAATTCTGGCTAACTGACCGGGCTGACTTCTTGATCTAAAAATAGTGGGCTGACTTGTTTTGCTATGCAAGCACCCTCTACTCCATTAAAATAAACTTTTCAAGACCTTGCTCAATGTCTTAGTTATGCAAGAGGTTTTATGTGTCAAGTTCATGCTTCTTTTAAATGTTTATGTGTGAGGTATTTAAAAAGTTAAATATGTTTTTTAAACAAATACACAATAAACATAACTTGCAGCAAATATACCAGCAAACTCACAACAATAACAAGATGATAAAGGAGTTCACCCCCAACTGGGCTACATCTCCTTGAGCCTCCATCAATAGACTAGGCTCTCTGGGATTAGTTTGTCAAAGATTCTTTTAAAAGATTCTTCTCAACTCCAATGGATTTACTAACTGTACCATTGGGTTCAAAATACATAAAAACCCCAAAAATGACTAATAGAACTCTGAAAACAGATCATGGCTCATTCGGGCATAACCTCTTCTACATGTGGCCTTGAGCTTCCCTGAGCTTCCTTGTGGAAAAAACACCTGTAAAATTCCTCAAATGGATCTGAAACCTATACCAATGTGTTCAAAGCATAACAATTAGCCAAAAATGACTATTCAGTCATAGAAAACAGACTTGGGCTCATCTGAGCATGGCCTCCATCAATGGGGGCTTCAAGCTCCCTGAAACTTCAATGGTGTAAAACCTACAAAAGAAGTCTCCAAATGGCTTTGAAAATAGTTCCAATGGATTCAGAACATCCAAAAACCCCTAGCTGGGCTTTTTCGACACCTCATTTAGCCAAAAAATGAAGAAGTTAGGCCTCCTGCCATTTTCCTCCTTCAAGCTTGTTGTCTTTGGTTCGCCAAAATGCACCTCTACACGTCCAACCTAGCCTCTGTGCTCATTTTCATGCTAAAACCTAGCACCGGGCACATAACCGAAAAAGCATGCAAACTGTAGGATGGTTAGCGAATTTTGGGCCCCCAAACCGCATAGGTGTTGGGTGCATGGGCCATGTGACCATGTCCCCCGTGCACAAAAAAGGCTTATTCTCCCACGCGTATGAGCATGTGACAAGTGTTGGCGCATTTGGTTTAAAATTTCTGTGCAGTAAAGACAGGGTCATATGCGATAACACACAAGACCGCGGGCTGGGGCTAAGCCCCAACCTGGACCCGCGCCAAAATAAACCAAAGTGTAATTCATATAATTTTTAAAACAATATATGTTAAGAATCATATGGGTGGCACACCGGTTGGGTGGCCCTTCCCAAGGCTTTAACCCTACCCGGAGGTCGCGTGGTTGAGTCCTGCGGACTCCACAAACTTTTAACCATTACCCAAACCAATAACAGGGTGCCACGTGGTAGCCCATGCCTAGGCCACGTGGCACCATACCATTTGCCAAAATGATGCCACGTGTCACAATATCATTCACCCACATCTGTCAAATCAAAACTTGCCATGTTAGCTCTACCATGTCATCATTTCCATGTGTCATGTTGTACACCTGCCACATCATCATGTACAGACTATACAATCAGCATTTTTTTCCCTGTTTGGCAAATCGAACAAATCGTGATATCTCACTTATCCAATGTTCGTTTGACCCTGTTTGAAGTGCGTTGGGTTCGTAACGACGAGGGATACACACCTGTTTGTTTTGAGGAAATTTCAAGAACTTTTTTTTTGGGCTAAATTTTGGCCCCTGGTCCAGATTCTGATCACACCTTCCCACTGAAAGGATTTTGGACCCACAAAATTTGATGATTATCTGTCCGAGCTTCAATAATCCTCTGCTTCCAAGTTCTATCAACTAATTCTACTTGAAAAAGTCTTTTGACAATCACCTGGATACCTTGACATGCCTTGCACTGTAACTGGCTATGTCCCTCAACCACTATCCTCTGGATACTACTGACCCACTATTATCCTTGTGCTTGGAAGAGTGACAGCCTTCCCACTGAGAATCAAGTCCCTCTTGTGAACTCTTTGGCGTCAAAACAATCTACTCTACAATGGCTGCAAAAGCTTTCCTATGACATCTTGTCACAAACCAAGAAAACCATCAATCTTGAAAACAAATTTATACAAGACTGAAAATGATGCCAACAAAGTCTTTTTTCTCTTCAAACAAACGGTCACATCTTGTACTTCATCAAAGCACATGGCGTTTCCTGCATCTTGATGTACTCAAAATCGACTTACAAGCCAACAACACAATCGACTAGACATAAGTTGAAAAACATGATCAACACAACATAGTCGTTAAGACAACATTGACACAAGTCGAGACTCATTTGAAACATATCGACCTTCCCAAAATGACAAGTCGACATTCATGATACACAATCATGTTACAATCATGAGTCGTTCAGGATGAACTATCACCAGGTTCATTGTTTACACATACACAAAAACACATGCATGTGCATGACTCTTCAACTCTCCTTCAAGTACAAACATAAGTACATGAACCCAAAACATGTGGGTACATAAGAGCTGAATATGAAAAAGATATATGGCTGTAACAAGTGAGCATCATGCCCCTCTTTTACACCCTCCTGGCGAAGTTGTGCAACAAC
>JASDQU010303078.1:0-12229 GCA_032191745.1 Picea mariana | reverse complement strand
CATTTGATTTATTTGGTCTTGTATGTGGATGACATGTTGCTGATAGGAAACAACAAGGAGATTATCCAGGATGTGAAAACTCAGTTGTCCTCTAAATTTGACATGAAGGATCTTGGTGCTTCAAATTTCATTTTGGGCATGGAAATTAAAAGAGATCAAAAAAGGAGGAAACTCTAGTTAAATCAGAGAAAATATGTCGAGACAATATTGCAGAGGTTTAATATGCAGGAATGTAAACCGGTTAAGGTTCCTATTCCTGTTGGTGTAAAGTTATCTGTAGATTAGTGTCCCAAGACACATGAAGAAGAGGAGGACATGTCTCATGTTCTATATGCGAGTGCAGTTGGCAGTTTGATGTATGCAATGGTCTGTACTAGACCGGACATTGCACATGTAGTGGGAGTTTTGAGCAGGTATATGTCAAAACCAGGGAAGGAGCATTGGACAACAGTAAAAAGGGTTTTCAGGTATTTGCATGGCACTGCTAGCTATGGATTGTGCTACAAAGGAAGACTGGGATTGGACAGAGTGGTCAATATACATGGCTTTGTGGATGCAGACTGGGCTGGAGATTTGGATCGTAGGAGATCCACAAGCGGGAATGTGTTTAACATGTTTGGAGGAGAAATAAGTTGGATGAGAAAAAGACAGGCTATAGTGGCACTTTCAACTACAGAATCTGAATACATGGTAGCTACTCATGCAAGTAAGAAAGCAGTATGGTTACAAAGATTGTGTTCAGGTATTGGGTTGGTACAAAAAGTTGTAAGGATAGAGTGTGACAGTCAGAGTGCAATTTTCTTGGCAAAGAACCTTGCTTATCATTCAAATACAAAGCACATTGATGTTCAATATCACTTTGTGAGAGACATGATTGAAGAAAAGAAAGTATCACTGATTAAGGTGGACACTTTGAAGAATGTTGCAGATTCATTAACAAAATCTGTGAGCACTGAGAAGTTATCTTGGTGTAGAGGATCCATGGGCATTGCTGCCCTGGATTGTTGACTATGTAACCCTGTAACCCTTGTGTGCAAAGAAAACAACAAGTGGGAGAATGTTGGGTATGTGTTATATTCTTTGCACGAGTATTAGTGTCTGAGCATCTACGTCGGGTGTGCAGGGGGGTTAGAGGGGGGCGGAGCCCCCCGCCCGGGGGTTCGAGGGCAGCGCCCTCGAAAAAAAATTTGCACCGGGACGCCATATTTCCGAGACAACATATTACCGAGATGACATATTTCCGGGATGACATATTACCGGGACGACATACTTCCGAGACCACATGATATTTAGGTGGTTTTTCGGCACATGGTATTTTGCCGATGGTTTTATATTTCCGGTTAAGGAATTAGGGTTTTGGATGTCGCTGGCTCCTATATGTATATTGTATTGTAAACAATGTAACACAATGTATGACATAATATATGTTGGTTTTCCCGGTTTGGGTTTCCAGGTGAAAAATCTCTGTGTAATGTTTGTATTTGCCATTGTATCTTTTCTGTTCTTTTATGAATATCAATTTGCAGTACATATTGTAAAAGGTTAGAATTTACATTGGGTTATGGGCCCACCACACTTCCGCTGGGCCCAACTACTACTCTGTCAGCTAGGTTATCCCAGCTCATTGGAGTGTTGCACTTTCTTCCATAAAGTGCTTCGAATGGGCTCATCTTCAATGATGCATGATACCCATTATTGTAGGCGAATTCTACCAAATTCGGGTAGTCTTCCCACCTTGATGGTTTATCCATCACATACATTCTCAGCATGTCTTCTATTACTCTGTTCACTCTCTCTGTCTGTCCATCAGACTCGGGATGATACGTTGTACTAAAGTTTAGATTCGTTCCAAAACCCTTGAACAGTCCTTTCCAGAACTTCGAGGTGAATTTCGGGTCCCTATCAGACACAATTGTCTTAGGAATTTTGTGCAAGCGTGCAGCTTCTTTTAAAAAGATATCAACAACATCAGCTGCCCTGTGGGTGGTTTTCAATGGAATAAAATGGGCAGCTTTAGTAAGCTTGTCCACCACCACCATGATTGAATCATGCTACTTGCTTGTTCTAGGTAGTCCGGTGATAAAATCCATTGTTACCATGTCCCATTTCCACTCAGGAATGGGTAAAGGCTGTAGCAACCCTGTTGGGTACCTATGCTCTGCCTTAACCTTTTGGCATTCCATATATCTGGCGATGTATTCAGCGATTTCTTTCTTAAAACCCAGCCAAAAATAATGGCTTTTGACTGCTGCCACAGTCTTCTGATATCTAGGATTTCCAGTATAAGCCACATTATGCATCTCCTTTAGAATTGCCAGCTTCAATTCTCGGACATTGGGTACATACACTCTGTTTTTATACAGAAGTTAACCATCAGTTCCCAAGGTGTAACTTTCCTTGGTCTGTGGTCTCTCACTCTATTGTAGCTTTGCTACAAGACCTCTGTACTGCAAATCAGTATTTGCAGCTTCCAAAATTCTATCTTTCATCTTAGTTATGTACATGCTAATGGTTGTAGCATGTAATTCGTGCACTTTTTTGTTGAGTGCATCAGCCACCTTATTTTTTTTCCCTTTGATATGCTTGATATTAAATTCATACTCACGTAGAAACTCCAGCCATCTGGTTTGCCTCGCATTTAAAGTTGGTTGATCAAATAAATACTTCAAACCGTTGTGGTCTATTCTTAATTCAAATCTCCTTCCCATGAGGTAATGTCTCCATTTCCTCAAGGCATGGACGATTGCTTCTAGCTCTAAATCGTGAGTGGCATAATTCCTTTTGTGCTCTTTCATCTTTCGAGACTCATAACAAATTACAAATCCCTCTTGGATGAGAACTCCTCCCAACCCCTCCTTACACGCATTTATGCACACTACGTAATCCTTATTTGGATCTGCAATCTTCATAATTGGAGCACTGTTTAGTAGCTGCTTAAATCGTTGGAATTTGTTCTCACATTCTTCAGTCCACTGGAACTTCTTCTCCTTCCTTTGCAAGGAAGTGATAGGGTGAGATATCTTTGAGAATCTAGCTATAAACCTTCTGTAGTAGCCTGCTAGACCCATAAAAGATCTAACTTCCGCCACATTCCTTGGTGCTGACCATTCTCGAATGGCCTCAACTTTTTTTAGGATCCACAGCTATCCCTTCCTTTGATATAATGTTCCCCAAGTAATGAATCTGCCTTTGGTAAAATGAGCACTTGCCCAGTTTTGCATACAGCTGGTGTTCTCTCAACACCTACAGCACCATTCTTAGGTGTTGTTCATGTTCTTCCTCTGTCTTGGAATACACCAAGATATCGTCCAGGAAGACTATAACAAACTTGTCCAAATAATCTCTTAACACTCCATTCATTAAGCACATGAAAACAACAGGTGCATTTGTTAGTCCAAACGGCACCACTATGAATTAATAATGACCATACCTTGTTCTAAAGGCGGTCTTGCTGATTTCCTCATCCTTTATTCTCACTTGGTGATATCCTGATCGGAGATCTATTTTCGAAAATATTTTCGCATCCTTCAACTGATCAAAAATATCATCAATCCTTGGCAGAGGATACTTGTTCTTGACAGTGACCTTATTCAACTGTCGAAAATCAATGCACAGCCTCAACGTCCCATCTTTCTTCTTCACGAATAGGACCGGGGCTCCCCACGGTGACACACTGGGCCGAATGTAACCTTTCTTTAGTATCTCTTCGAGCTACAATTGCAACTCTTTCATCTCTTGTGTACTCATTCTGTAAGGAGCCTTCGAAACTGGAGCTGCACCAAGCATCAAATTTATAGAAAAATCGATGTCCCTTTTCGGAGGTAGTCCAGGTACCTCCTGAAATACATCCTTGAACTCTTCGAGTACCTCGTGATCTTCTAGATTCGAGACTACATCTCGGGATGCTTCTTCCACCCGCGCTGCATATAATTGACAGCCTTTCAGGTAACATTTCTTCAGCTGCATGGCTGAGATTTCCATAACAGCCATGGCTCTGGGAATTCCTTGGAATGTCACCGGATTTCCCTCTTCGTTCAAGCAGGTAAACCTCTTGTTACGACAATCCAGAAGGGAATGGTGTTGGTCCAACCAGTCCATCCCAATTAAGAAATCATATGAGCCTAAAGGAAAAATGTTCAATTCAGCCTTAGTGCGCATTCCTTTCATGTCCACTGAACAAGACTTAACCAATTCAGTGACCTTCCTCTTGGTCCCTGTGGCCAACTTCACTAACCAAGACTTTTCATGTTTGCGTCTTGTTAAATGCAAACTTTCCACCACTCTAGGATCTATATAACTATGGCTAGCCCCAGAATCAATTAAAATAACAAGTGGTCGGTTGTTGATCATACCTTCCACTTCAATCATGTGCGATTGAAATTCTTCTTGCTTGTTGTCCAGGGCTGCGTAGATCCATGGCATTCTGCTGCCCATATCCTCCACTGTTTCATCTTGCTGAACAGTATGGACAGTTCTCGTTTTATCTTTTCTGTGGGGGCAGTCTCTGTACCTATGATTCCCTTTACATCCCCAACACTCCATAAGTGGCGGTCTTGGCATCTGCTCACTCCCTTCAACTTTCCTGGGCTCTCTAAAAGAGGACTATCCCCAAGGACTATTTCTGAAAGAGGGAGGCTTGTTTCCCTTCTGCCTTTGTTCCTTCTTAATCCTCTTCTGGTCATCCCAAGCCTTCTGAAAGGTAGGTTTTTCTCTTTGTTGTTTGTATAGACATTTATCCTTTCTTATGGTTTCTTCCATGGTCTTAGGATCATCATACTGAATATTGTCACCAATGGAAGGTGGTAGTCCACTCATATACCTATGAATTTTGACAGCCTCATCCTTGATGAACGGAACATACTTCAGTAGTTCCAGAAAACTTCGTTCATACTTATCAATGGTCATGCTGCCCAACTTGAGTTTAAAGAAATCCTTCATCTTCCTGCCATAATACCTTTTAGTTAGGTATTTCTTCTCAAAATACCTCTTAAATTCCTTCCAAGTGACCTCTTTCTCTCTGATGTGTTGCACCTGCGCAAACTGATCCCACCACATGGATGATTTTCCTTTCAGTTGATACATTGCAAGTATTCCTTCTGCATGGGTGGAATAATTCTACAGTTGGAAATATTTCCTCATGCCAAGAAACCATGTATCAGCATCTTCCTCCTTCTTATGTTCTCCATCAAATGTTGGAGGCTTAATTTTGTTCATCTCCCCTTTCAATTCATCCTTTCCAATTTTTCGATGTTTTCTGGTAGGGGACGGGCTTGCACTACTGTGTGTCTCCCTGTCAGAATGTCCTTGGGAGTGACTAAGATGTCGACTACCTCTCCTCGACCTACTTCTTCTCCCATGGGTTCTGCGACTCTTCATCTTACTTGAGTCTCTTCCCTTCTCAAGTTTCCTCTATATTCTTTTTAGGCTCTTCAAAAGTTTTAAGTTTAATACACCTTGTCGATCCCTGACTTCCATGAGCTTTCGGCTATCAGCTTGGTGAGCCCGGGCCTCTTTTTTGCAATCCTTCAATGATTTTCATTATGTTTCCTTCCTTATCCTTCTCCTTTCCATGCCTATTGGAGTTCGATCCTTCGACTCCCAGGTTAACATCCTTTCCTTCCTGTTTGTCTTCTGTTTCGGGAGTAATCTGCACTTTTCCCCACTCCATTCTCAGCGTTGTTTAACTGGAGTCCTGACCTCCATTGAAATCTGCACACGCACTGTGCAATTAAATTCGAAGTTTGTCAGGCTATTAAACCTTCAGGAACAATCCACAACATTTATAAGCCAATACGAGAAAGAACAAAAGACATTTCAATTCAAATAAGTTTTTATGAGCTCTCGTTCGGCTCTGCAATTTTTGGGTTTTTGAAACTTTCATTTTCGGCACTTTGGTATTTCGAGACTTCGAGTTTCGGGGTTTCGGCCCACGAGGCTTTCAGACTTGCTTTCCTTTTCAACCCCCAACTTCCAAAATTTTGATTTACGTTACCCTCCGGGCCCACACAGTATAGTGGTCACCCACAACTACGGTGGCACATGGCACGTTAATGAGGGTCCACATCGCTTTAATTAAAACGACGTCTTCGGTTCAACCACTCTCACTTTTCTCCTCAACCCACTGGCACATGGTACACACTCATGTGTCCACTTCTATTCCTAGTAAAACCCAACGATCAGATCTTTCTCAGATCTATGGCGCAGATTCTTTCGGCGTTTCGGGGTTTTGGGCATCAGAAGTTCATGCATCCACACATATTGAACTTCCATTTGCCGAAATCATGAAATCACTGTCTACTAACTTACTTGATCCAACGGTCAAGTTCTTCTTCCCACAATCTACAGTGTAGATTGTTTCGGGATTTTGGGTTTTCGAGGATGTTCACCTCTTCTCACCTCCCATCTCCCAAAACATCGATTTCTTCACGTTGACTATTTTCAAGTTACGATTCGGCGAAAGGTTGATCGCTCTCCACGTGTTCTTTCTGATGAACGATTCTAACTAATTCAGGATTTCACATATCGCGATTTCCACACTCCTGTGCAATTCCAAAGGCTTTAAACCTCGTGCACACTTTCCATATCTTTGGTGTGGAATCCTCTCTCCCTGTGGACTTATACCACACTGACTACGGTTTCATAACGTTGCTATACCTCCTGAGCTTAAAAAAAAAAATCATCAAGTAACTCCTTGACACTTTGGAGCAAACCAGGGTCTGAAATTGGCCTTCCAGACCCAATTTCCCCTCGCATTCTCGGTCCAAAGACCACTCCACTAGCCCATCTAGGCTCAGTGTCAAAACCTTGGCTCTGATACCAAACTGTAGCGCACCTTTTTAGCTACCATGGCTTAATCGCTCTTAAAAGGAGACTTTGACACCCCTTGGTGCATAACTCATACAGGTATTATATAATCCACATGAATTTAAACAATAAACACATTCTACACAGAGTATTCATATGAGTTGCTGCCATAATTAACAATCGATAGCATTCATACTAATTCATATACACAGCGGAAATCATGATAACATAAGCAGTAGAGTCATGCAAAAACATGATTAAAACATAATCAGATACTTATCTTTGAACAGTGGTAGTTCCACCAACCGAGTGCAGGCCTTCCACGAACCTCCCAGCCTTAGACCACACTGCTCATCAGCTTAGCAGTGAGTCACCCCAGAGCTGGAACTAAGCTCCACCCCAAAACAAGGATTCCTAGGTTAGGTTGAGGTTAAAAGGAAAACAACACATAGCCACAAGAAGGAATTCTCTCCCGGGAACCACCCACAATCACTTCCCACAGTCCCTCATTCCCCACATGCCTATTCCACCTCAGGAGGATACACCTTCTCTGTCACCTGGACAGTCCTTCGGCTGCTAACCTCCCTTGCCTTGGGTTGCAGCAACAGGCCGGACTGGAAGTCTTCGAGCTCTGTGGTAGCTACAGGGTTCCTTCCAGGAGTTCTCTCCTTCTTCTGCGCACTCTCTCACCTGGAGGGAGTGGCTCCCAGGTCCATCAACCTGCTCTTCCAACTTCAACCACCTCTCTCACCTGGAGGGAGTGTTGTACAAACTGGCCAACAAGTCACACAGGATCAAACACTACACATCCACCACAATCAATGGGAAATCAGACACAAACACCCCAGGATAGCTCCAGATAGGGAAACAACATAAACAGGTTTAGCAGGGACGGAACACTTCTGTTTTCTCAATTTGGCAATATGGAATAGACTCACACTCTGGATTCTCAGGGATGCGTGATGAGTCATCCACGCAGGGGTCGAAGCAGACTCCCCAGTTTAGAACAGAGAAGGGAGTACCAGCTTTCCCGAACAAACACAAACTCTTTCCCGAAATCAACACAGGCTTCTCATTCCGGGAATGCACACATGGGTTTTCTCAGAGCCAGACACAGACTTTTTGAATCACAGGGACGCACAAAGGTTCTCTATAGGAGTCGGGTTGGTCGTACTATCCAGGGCTCCGTACGTGTTTAGGCAATCGGATCGAATGGAGGAGGAACCCTTCTCACGGCTCACCCTGGCCGTTTTATTCGCATGCGTCAGGGTTGACACTTGTCACCCATGGAACTGCATGCATTCCACCAGCACGCATCACCCTTGTACGTCCTCCCTTGCCAAAAACTTAGGATAAAACATAAAATGCACATGTCTTTTTGGGATAGTATTAAAATATTATTCTCAGGCTTAAGCCCCTTAGGCTTAGCCCCCAGGCTCAACACTTAGCCCCTTTCCCACCTTCCAGCCCCTAATTTCTTGCCCACTCTGTGGATGCTCAGTCCCCCTTCACTCATTCATCATGGTTGGTCAGCACCTGGCGATGTTTACAACTTTATTAAATGTTTTTGCATATATACAACTACAAAATCAAGCCCTTGGCCTCTAACCCTTAGGCTCTCTGGCCTAACAATCACATAATCCCATCGGCTTATACAAACTTGGCTCACCAGCCTATAAAACATAATTACAATTCCTTTTAGAACATGGTTTACAATGGGGCTCGGCCTTGGGGACACTACATGTTAAATAATAGGTTGCTAGGGAAGGAAGAGGTTCCATTCTTATTGTATTTTTTATTGTTCCATAGTCCAACAGAGTAAGGGAGTGAGATGTTGTCATTAAAATTGAGTATGTAGAAGACCTTGTAGTAGTCATACATGCCATTATATTGTTTGTGGAAATTTCATAATAAGATCATCTTTCATTGTATTTGCATTTCATATCCAAAAACAAGATCAAAATCAAAATATACTCCTCACCTTCTAATTAGTTTATCTCATATTAAATTTCTCGAAGGTACATCGTATTTCATTCTGACCTTATTTACAATTAATTTACAAATCATTGTAAACTTGAATTAATTTATTATTATGATATTTATAGCAGTTTTACAATTATAAATTTATGTTGAAAAAAAATATGATTATACATATAAATATATTTCTCATACATATATACCAATTATTATGATATTTATAGCAGTTTTACAATTATAAATTTATGTTGAAAAAGAATATGATTATACATATAAATATATTTATCTGAGATACATGTATATCAATGTTTTAAAAGCTATGTACCTACTCCCCTTTCCTCTTTTAATTCTCCGAGATACATATATGCCAATGTTTTAAAAGCTATGTACCTACTCCCCCTTTCCTCTTTAATTCTAAGATTACCTTAAATTTAAATAATTTAAATTCCAAATAACTTAATGCAAAATTTCCACATCACTAATTTAATTGTATAAATAAGAGATTACTTAGAAGGAAGAGATCCAACATTCATGCATGCCAAGCTCTTTCCAAAAAAATATGGTTGTATAAATAGGAGTTAATGTACAAACAAGAGATCTAACAATGGATGTTTCCAAATATTACATTAGTGGGATTATGCAACAACTTCCAAATCCAATCCAAGTTAGGCCTGATGGTAATATGTGGGCAGCTGATCATCAGGTTGACTACGCACGCATGGTTTCTTCAACTCTCATAAACTTAGTATTTTTTGTGCACTTACTCATAAGTCTGAGCCGTTGATGGTTTATCAACCTTATTTAAACGCTCCAATGGCTATACATTTGGGAGCTAACATTATGTTTCTCATATAATAATTAAAAATTTATAATGCAGAATAATGTTATGCATATAAAAGTAGTAATCAACTCTTTTCTATTTTAGATTTATTTTAAGGGATTTATAAAGTATTAAGTGTGTAATTTTTTTAAAATAAAAAAAATCAATATTAATATAATTAATTTTATATATTATTGATATTTTTGAATTATTATTATATTTTAATAAATTCAATATATATTATAAAGTTAATTATGGTTAAGAGTTTTTTTTTGTTAGAGTGATATTTGTATAAAATTAGAAAAGTGATTGTTGGATTTGCAAATTTGATTTAAGTAGTTATTTTTGTATAACTGATGGTATAAGGAGTGAACAAGGAGTGAACCTGTATTCACATTATATTTAAGGAGGATTAAGGTTGACTTGCAGTAGATTATCTTTGTTTATTTCAATTAATAAATGATATGGATCCATTAACAAATTAATACTATGTTTAAAAATTTTATTGTTAAATTAATACACACATTTATATATTTAGATGCTTATACATATTGACAATAGTTAAATTTAATCATCTTTTAATTATAAAAGGGGTTTAGATTTAATCATCGTTAGGATTTAATTTGTTTAGAATATTTAATCATTAATAATATTTATAAATAAAATTAGCTTGATAATAAGGAATCAAATTATTTACTACATTACTATTATAGATTTTCCTGACATTAATGTTTTTACTGTGTGGTATGATCTTGTTTTTTTTTTTTAAATTAGGACAGAAATTCAGAAATTACCTACCAATTCCCTTTGGCATTCACTAACTGTAACTGTGAATTAACTGCTTTCATAGTTATATTACACAAATCATCTCTATATATAAAATTTTAAAATTTTATCCCAAATCAATATATATAGATATGTAGTTGTGATAGTTATATTACACAAATCATCTCTATATATAACATTTTAAAATTTTACCCCAAATCAATATATACAAATATGTCACTTTTTAATAAAAAAAACTTTTAAACATACTCTAAACTTAATCTTAAAGGACTACTATAATGTGTTAAATAATAAGTGGTAGAAAAATTATATATATATATATATATATATAAACATATTCTAATCTTAATTTAAAATAAAAACTAAACAAGATTAAATACTTAAATATATTAAGTAAATGAAAAAACAATTATCAAGAAATTATTAGAAAATCACTGGCCTCTTTTAACTGTTTTTCAAGATTTTACATTCACAATATACACTTCATCCAATATTGGTCACATTCATTTGAATATATAGAAAGTAGACCAACAATAAAGAATGAAAGCTGAGTACAAAATGTGAAGGGTATTTTGTGTGTTCTGCTTCAATCTTGGACTTTCATCTTACTGAACAATGCATCAAAACATCAAAAGCTTTGTAGATAGTCCAACGACTAAAGGCTCCATAAGAAGACGTGCAAGGACGTAAAATACGAATCCCAGTGAAATTGAAATGGGAAGGGCAGGTAAAGCTCGTTCATATACAGCTACAAGCCCAAGTGTACATCCAAGCCCAGAAATTACGGCAAGATAACAAGCGTAGACTGTCATCAAATCATACATTGCAGCTCTCCCAACAAGAACACTGTAAAACACAAAATCTCCTAGGCCCAACTCTATGATTCGTGATGTTGAACTCGTAGATATCTCTTCACTTGCTTCTGTCCTTACATCAACCATTTCAACTTCATATCTGGGACCATCAGATCCAAATGTATGGTTAATGTCACTGGGATTGGAAGTCTCCCTGGTATGTGTTATCTCCTCAAATGAAACGTGCCTGGAATTGGAAGCCTCCCTGGTAGGGATTGTTTCCTCAATTGAAACGTCACTGGGATTGGAAGTCTCCCGAGTTATTTCAACGGACGGTGATGCTTCTTTGGTAGGCACTGTTACAGTTTCATGTTCAAATCGACCCTCAGGCGATATCGAAAAATCTTGACCTAGACTGTAAATCCCTGGAAATGTCCTGGAAATTCCATCTTCGAGATTGGTGCTTTGACTTAATCTTGTAAGACCTTCGGAGACTTCCACAGTAGATTGCATTTCAGAGTTCTGAGGTTGGAGCTCAACAGATGGTAATATTAAGGTTTCTGATGTCACCTGTCTTCTGAAAGCTTGGTCTCGTTCCGATGGAAGCGTTACATTAGAATTATTGGAAGGAAAATATGGAGCATTATCATAGAATGCGGGTCGAGACTCATAAAACAAAGCAGGAATTTCATCGCCCCTTCTTCTGATCAGATCTAGCAGCAAATTCAGAGGACCGCCTGGCACCAAAACTGCCACCAAATCATAAACTGCCAAAGCAACCAAGAGCACCCAAGTAGTCCATTCAGGGAACGTTGAAAACCAGTAAGAAAGAACTATGCTCAATACCACCAGATAAGTCTGTTTCATGACAATCGGCATCCCGGGTAGAAAAATTGAAAGGACACCTAACACGATGAAATTGAAAAGAAATATCGAGAAGGAGATGACATCGACAGGTATTGACCAAACTTGAACTATAATAACGAAAATTTGTCCTCCCATCGATGCTAGGATAATAAATGCAGAGACACACGCAGAAACTTTCAGA
>JASDQU010303075.1:1852-13815 GCA_032191745.1 Picea mariana | reverse complement strand
CAATAAAGGATTTGTTGTGGCGTTGTCGTGCCCTCTGGTTTTCTGCGTTTGGATGTAAAAGGATTTTGCGTTCGAATGCATTTCTTCTTTAATCTGTTGCATACCTGATGTCTGTAATAGATCATTGCACCCTCCTTGCGTAAATCTTCCACCTACTCACCTTTACTACGACTCACTGTTTGGAGTTTGTCAGGACCTCACTCTTTCATGCATGCCTGGTCTGGTTTCCGAGTTGATACGATGCTTTTTTGAGTTTCCCTCCATTTGATCACCTTTTAAAACAAATCGTGACATTAAACTGATGGGCTTCGGGCTCTGCTCCTGCTAGCAATCCAGGAGTGACTTCCGAACGCCAACAGTACCATCCTCGAAATGAGGGGAAGTACCTTGGAAACTTTCCATGGGATATGTTACTTGGAAAATAAATAAATAAACACACACACACACAGTCAGTTAAATACATTTCTCATAGGTATTCACATACACTAGAAGGAGTGGATAAATCCTTCAAACAAAAATAAAATGCATGACGATGGATTCTCTTAAATCCTTCATGTTAGCTCCTCTAAGTATTAACTAAGTCAATTTGTGGGATATTGAGAGAAATGAAATTCACAATTTTCATTTACTTTTGTAGAGAGAAAATGAAATCATCTACTCTATTAGTGATGTGTGATCCTCTTAGTCAAGGCCATTATGGTCTTAATTCACAAATGTTCAACCTTGCAATATTTGATGCCCACTTAAAGCTCAATATCTATTGACATCTAGGGAAGGAAATGACAATACAGTATTCTAAAAAGTCTCAATTTCTTGTTTTGGCTCTAAGTCACTGGCTTTATAAGTCTCTTTACAACCTAGACAAGTTGATCCATCCTTTTAAAAATCAAAGTAACAATCTATGCAAATCTTGTAGTTACAGTGGTGTTGATGGGTAAAAATGTACATTTCCAATAGTAGGGATTCACCTCTGTGAGAAATCCCAATCGAACCTCATACCATTTGCAGTAGGGAACCGATATAGATTCGAGATAGACAACTCTTACTACTTTGTTGGGTTTTATTGGTTACGGTTTGGTCCATTGTTTAGGGTTTTCAAATGTAATAAATGAACTACATCTAAACTAATATACATAATGCAAAAAATGAAAATGAAAATGTAGGGGCCTAGGCTTATAAAACATAACAAGAAAGGTATAGAGCTAATCAAAACCAATACAAACAATAACCCAGAATAAATTCACAAGATTAGCATTGCATAAACTCAAAATCACATATAGTAAGCTAAGGATAACCTCGAATCAAAACTGAAAGTGAAAGTTCCAAACCGAATCCAACAAAATACCAAAAAAAGAGAAAGTAAGAAAATATACCAAATGTAAGAATAATATACAACAAGCAATTATCCATTCTCACAACCTTCTAGTGCACCCATGAACAACAAGAACAATTTATATTAGAAACACAACACTAGCAAAATATTCAGCAACAATTTTGGCTAGCAGTGACTTCTCTCACTAAGAAACAAAAGATCACTTACATTTCAAAGCAAAAATACAACAATTCTCTCTCTAATTTATAAAGCTAGTATCTCTTCCAAAGGGAAAAGAAAAAGCACCCCCATTCTTTGTCCACAGAAATTATATTTATAGAACTTTTCCCATGACCACTTCTTCTTGATTTCCTTTCCATGTGGTGATATAGGTTTAGTTCAAAAAGTGCCCCCCCCTCCCCCCCCCGCCCCCACTTTTTGAATGTTACATAATTTACATATTGTGGAGTTCTCCTTTAATATTTTATTCTTTCTCAAAGGGGAACTTAGTTCGAATTGAAACATTCTCATAGAATTTTTTTTTTCAAATTCATCCCCTTTATAATTGATCATTTTCTTTGAAGTCTACCCTTTTCAAAAGATTTTGAGGATTGCTATACACACACACACACACACAAAGGCGATACCAATGATCTTCATTTTCAACGATGGCGGGATCACATTCTCTATTGTTTAATTCATTCCAAGGTCAGTTTCATAAAAAGTTCAATCTCTTGTTGTTGCTACAATTGTTTCAATAAGTGGAACTTTTATTTCCCTCTATTACTTGCATACAAGATCTCTACTAATTTTTGTATCATTGCTTTAATAATGATAATAATAATAACGGGTATAAAAATATGATGCAAATTATTTACAAGGTTATCGAGATGTTGTTCACCTATTTGATGTCACTGTGAAATAAATATACCTTGTTGTTAGTAGGTTTCTTTATACAAAGTTCCCACTATGCTTTGGCTGCAAATTTTTCAAATTATTAATCCATGTAAACTCTGTAACATCCAAATTTAGTTAAAACCTATGAATTGTTATTTATTGCCAAACCTAAACTTTTCAATTTGTTCAAATTATTGGTTAAAGTGTAAACCAAACCATTCTATTATTAGCTAATACCAAAATTGTTTGAAATGTTAAAACCACATGAGCCATTTGAATCAGTAGTAAGGTTAAATTGAGCAAACTTAATTCACTTCAAATTATGAAGTTCAACATCTATGTGTTATACCTTAGCAAGTTATGTAAGTTCAAAATCTATGTCTTATTTCTTAGCAAGTTATGTAAATTCAATTCTCTTGGTGTAGGTGGGTGATTCAATCAAAGCAATATATGAAGGAGTAACAAAAACTTCATAAGGACGCAACCAAAGGGGTAGCCCTACCTCTTGGAAAATATCATGTAAGTGAGAAACCTATAATCATTGCTACTTTTCTTGATAATAGAGTGGATATCCCAACTAGGTGATTTCCCATAAATACAAGCTTTTCTAATGTTATACCATGAAATTGTCAAGTTCTTTTTTCCATGGCTCTTCTCTACAACAATTTTCCCTACACTCATGTTGTGAAGGAGATCACTGACCCATTTGTGTGCCCCAGCCTTGGGTTTCAACACCATTAAAAGACCAACTGCTAGAAAATTCTTCACCTTTTTCAAGCATGGTAGAACTTTTCCTTGAAAAAGTGCAAAAGTGATTACTACTATCCAATGATTCCCACTTTCTATAGGTGAATTATCAAGAGGAGGTTCCCATAAATTTGTACCAAACATAAAAGAAACCCAACAAAATACAATGAACAATCCCACTGTAGAGAGGCCTTGCATGCGAGACAAGACAAATTGGATACACAGTTGTCCCACTACACATGCAAGGTCTTGGAGTATGAATGAGTTCATTATAAACAACAAACTCATGTGCTAATATGGCAATGGAAGATGTGGGGTGTAGAAATACATTTTCTTCAACTAAACATGCTTGATGTATGATTGCCTTAGGCACAAATAATGCTTTTATCATTATATGAGATATTATACATCATGCAACTCTATTATCTCAACCTACACATATTGCCTATCTCAATATATCTACCCAAGTAAATGTAAGAGGGTTCTCAATAAACTCTCTTCAGACAAGCTTTACATCTTATAAATTTTCAAAACCTGAGTGAAGCCTTGTTTTTTATTTATTTAAAACTAAATTGGCTTAAAAGGATTACCAAAGTCCGACCACATAAGTTCAACAATAAGAAGTTATATTACTACATGAACAATAAGAAAACCTGGGTACAATATTTGGGCATCCAAAAGTAGAGAAGGTAATCATATCCTACACCTATCATTCAACCAATACCCAATCAAATGCTTTGTTGCTTACCCACTAATACATGCTTTTAGACATTTTCCTTTGTTGCTTACCCACTGATCCGGATGTTCAGCCAGCAGGCAGCTTGGAGCTTATTCATTAGAATCGTTATCTCTAAAACCAAGCTATCTATCCCGACCCACAAGCAAGCAAAGCCTTCACTGCATCCTGGCTTTTTTTCTGTTCTGATGCCATGGATTTCTGCTTTAGATATGAAGGAGCGAATGTCGAGGTTTGCTAGAACTGGCGGTTTCTATTTGTTCGTTTGCCTCGGAAGGATTTGTTATGAAGCTTCTGGTCTTTTCATCTTTCGAATGGAGAATAGACAGTCTGGTATATGTCAAGAATTGTGTTTTTTAGACAATCATTCAATGATTAGAAAACATTGTGACAGTGTTTGCTATGCTTGAATCTCTTCAAGATTGTGTTAAAACTGCAGCTCACCCATGTCTTGTTTGAAAAACTTTCTTTAAAATGATCAACAATATAATATAGTGTATCCTTCGTAGATTGACTGGATGCTTATGCACTGTTTGTAGTTCTTTTAATGTTTTTAATGCCATAAGTAATATATGTATAGGATTGTTAGGTTAATATGATGAAATTCAAAATGTTTAGTAACTGTATAATCTGGAACAAAAGTCCATGCAAATATTTTCTATAACGAAAGTCTATGCAAGTATTTTCTGTTTGGAAGCCACTTTCTGCGTGTAAATAATGTTAAAGACAAGCGTTAAAGCATAAGCAGGAAACCTGGTTTAATAAGTGAAGCAAGTGAAAGGATGGAAAATCCATCCAAATACATGAGTATGAAAACAATTTTGAATGACTGTAGAGGTTTATTAGAAAATCAGCAACACCATTTCATTCTGTATACCAAATCGGTATGTGCTAAACCACTGTCATATACACCAAAATTTTAACCCAAAACCGTTTACATTCGAAACTGGTTTTGAAATCCAAATTCTGTGGGAATCCTATTCTGCTCTTACAAAATAGCACACAACTATTTTTATATGACAATGACCATCGTTTATAGCAGGGATAAAATTCAAGAACGTGTACCATTTGAATCTTATTGGAAAATTTTACCATTTGAACGTGTACGTGAGACTCCCTCCGATTAGTTCCCATGACCGAGCAGTGGGTCTTCCGAGGATTCGTTCAAGCGGCCTGGCTACGGGCCTCTAGGGGGTTTATTCCCGCGACCTGGAGGCGAGCCTGTTCTGCCGCGGGGGCAGGTCGTGAGAGCCTTTACCAAGGCTAATCCCGACTTTTCGCTCGCGATCCGTAATGGGTCTGCCGTTTTGGTCCATGCGAATGTCAATGACAAGTATCAGGTATTTTCGTTACGAATTTACTCAAATAATTCATATAAATCCAAATGGTGTAGTAATTTACTCAAGGAATTTAAAATTCGAATAATTTTTGAGTTTTGAAAATATCTTTACGTTTAAAGGTGTACACCTATTGATAATGAGCATAACTAATCATTTTTTAATCTAAAATTCTAATCTGATGGTTAACAATTGAAGATGTTGGCATATTCTTAGTAGTCCTCCCAAATCAATGAATGTGATTTCTTTTTCATAACTTCCTTGTATTTTTAAAATTCTAATCTGATGGTTAACAATTGAAGATGTTGGCATATTCTTAGTAGTCCTCCCAAATCAATGAATGTGATTTCTTTTTCATAACTTCCTTGTATTTTTAAAATTCTAATCTGATGGTTAACAATTGAAGATGTTGGCATATTCTTAGTAGTCCTCCCAAATCAATGAATGTGATTTCTTTTTCATAACTTCCTTGTATTTTTGAATGCATTAGTTAACTTGTTTACTTTTCAACATTTACCTAATCATATTAAGAAATAACTGTAACACTATATGATTATCATGTTTAAATGATTAAACTTTGGGATTATCACATTTGGATTTGCTCAGCTGTAGACACTCATTTTCTGGCTTGCTGTGAGTTTCATTTTCTGTTCCGACCATTAACCTACGGGAGGAAGCTTTGGCATCGCCTTTCAACATTCATCAACCACAATTTTAAGTAGCTGTGCTAGTAATAGTTAACTAAACTTTTTCAAAAACTTGAAAAAAATTGACTCAAAATATCTTAAATTAAACCTTTTCAAAAACATGAAAAATATTGACTTTTGGAAAAGGCCTGATAAACTTGTCCGAAACAAATTTGAAAGTGTTATTAAATGATTAAAGTGAAATATTTCAACGTAAAAAAATACATTTAATTTTTCAATAAAGTTTACATTTTAGAATAAATAATTTAAAATTAAAAACCCTTTAATATTATGAAACCAAATTCAAAAGATTTAAATGATATTAAAAACCCTTTAATATTATGAAACCAAATTCAAAAGATTTAGAAAGTAAATGAACTGAAACTTATACAAAGTTTTTAAAGTTGTATTTTGAAAGAAACTTATACAAAGTTTTTAAAATTGTATTTTGAAAGAGTATAACTTATACAAAGTAAAAGTTGTATTTTGAAAGAGTATAACTTTTTCATATAAAATTTTGATTGAAGAATCACTTTTTACAAAGCATAAAGAACAAACAAAAATTTCTAAACAAGTGGTTGTATATCAAATTTAAGTGTAAATTTATAGTATTTATTATCAATGAAGTACAACTTCGTTTTTAGCTAAGAAAGTCCAATGATTTCTTTTCATACCTATGAGTGGTGAAATCAGATTGTGATAGTTGTGTTGGGTTTGTAATCCCTAAAAACCTATATATAAATTGTTTTGAAGGTCAAAACATCATCTCTTTCTTTGACTGAAACTCACACAAAGACATTTCTTAATGAAAGTCTAAGTCATGCTTAAAATGATGTTCTGGCCAAATTGAATTGTGTTGGCTCATCTTACATCTTTGTTATATAGGCTTCTAGGACGCTAACTCTCACCCACTTGATTCATAAACATTTAAAAGATTTTAATCCATGTAATTGGTCAATTGACATCCATAACAAATGATACTAGTCACTTTGTGAAATTGTCGACTTGTCATGAAACATAATTTTAAGTCAACCAACAATGTAAAACAACTTCAATGAGAATAGATAAATATGCACACTCTCACATAGGTTAGAGCCATTTAAATCCAAGAGGCACAACAATAAAGACTGACATATGCAATATGACAAATACGAGAAAGTAAATTTGTGAGGCAGACCATATTTTGAAAATACCATTGAAGCGAATTCCCATGGTTGTATACCAAAATAGGAAAATCAGCATGCATACAGTAAATGTTAATCCCATTTAGTAGCACACAATTGTCAATTAAACTTAAAAGAATGGATTCCAAAGAAGTAGTGCCTAGATCAAGAGGCTTGATTCAAAATTAAAAAGGGGGTCTCTAAGTTGGTTGACTTAGGGATTGTTGAAGCCTCAACAAATGGCAAGGGAAGGCTATTCTCTCCTTTATAATCTCTCATAACATTACTAGCACAACCCACCACTACACAAGTAGATGATCTCCTGACACCATCCATCTAGGATAGGTGGCCTTAGAGTTAATCACCTTGTATAAAATATAATCCCTGATGACACAAACATACTACTCCTCGACCTCGATTGCAATCAAAGGATCTAAAGCACCCTTTCGTTGATTGCCACTTGTAATAGGCAATTGAACTATATGATTAGAGTATTCATTGTTGAATTTACCAAACAGATCAACATCATCTCTTGAGAGGCTCACATAGAGATCACTTGAAATCACCTCACAAATTCCACCATTTGGTTATTGTTGACTTTGACACTTTGTGACCCAGCTCCAACTCCATATTTGAATGATCTGGTTAAACTCCATAGAAGGCTTGGGTTCAAGTTAGACATGGCTACTACTGTAAATTTCTTTCTTTAGGCCACTACAACAACTCACACTAACCCCAAAACTATACCAATGTAGTATCTCATAGTGAACTTGATTAATGTCTTCAACTAAAATCCTACTAACTATAAATCTAGAATATAACAATTCATAYRAAATATTGTCCTTCCTTATCAGTAATACATCCCTCTCAATGAACYTATTAAGTACATCAATGTAAACTATGCAACGATAGATTCTTTGCTAATTACAATATTAAAATCCTCTCGATCAACCCTAGTGGGTATCGACAATCTTAGMCAATCCAAACCTTCATGCCTTGAAACTCAAGCAAGTGGACTCCCAAGGAACTMTATCATAGTCACCATAGGCCAGTSATAACACAAATCAACTCGACAAAAACCCAAATAAGTTTAGAGTAGAAACTCATGAGAACTCAAATGAAACCAATCAAACCCAAACATAAACCAAATAACTAATATTTTGAATTCAATGGGTAGTTGCAATAGATCCACCCTTAGGTGAAAGTCGCCTCACCTTAACAAAATTGTACTTGTTATGAAGTTCTTGTGTCTATTATGGTTCACTGTCATCGCCACCCTTCGTCCTTTCCTAAATGCCAATAAAAATCCAAGTGCTTGAACCTTCATCTAAGACAACATGACTTCAACGAAACCTACAAATGATTCGCAACCAACAAAGACACCAAGGTTATAAAGATGAAGAGGCAAATAAGTGGATGATGGAATTCGAACACTATAGGGGAGAGACACTAGTAATGGAGTAGGACCATTAGTGAAGATAAAAGTGGTGTGGGTGGATACCATTCTTGAATGAATTTAAACTTATATTTTGAAAAACTAGTTCCCATAAATGGATCATAAAAATATCTTTAAGTACAAGTCATTGTGAAACCATTAATATTAAAATAATAACTACATATTTTAAAATTTATTTATTAAAAAAAAAACATTTTTCCATTTTAAAATAAAATTAATATTTTCAAATTTTAAATCTCATTTTAAATTACATCTTCAAATTAATATTTTCAAAATTCCCTTTTATTTACACTATGCAGCCATATTGCTACTTTCAACTTCGGTGTTATTGACATGGTCTTATTAGCAGTCCAAACTCTTTGAACCCCAAGAAAATAGTATCTGCTTTCATAGCTCAGTTGGTTAGAGCACCCGTTTAGTAAGCGGGAGGTCGTGAGTTCAACTCTCATTGAAAGCATTCATGACCTGTAACAATATCTCCACTGTTACAGCAATCAGTTAGTTCTACTGTTACAGCAATCTGTCAGTTCTCCAGATGAGAGTTATCTCGTTCTTTTGTTATTTCATTTTCCATTTAGCCTCTACTCCAGTGATACATTATGCAGCATTGCGTTTCCGTTTCCACTGTGTTCATACTGTACATATATGTTTGAAAATAGATATAAAAGAGTTTGAAATAATCTAATGTGTAGTAAATAGAGTTTGTTTGCTGCCTACAAATTTGATAAAAAATCATGGAAATTTTAAGCAGCAGTACAATTTTACATCTGATCATCATAGAAAAATTTACAATACCAAAATATTTTACCATCAGACAATTATCGACAATTATCTTGATGTAAATTCATTTTCAATACCATAAGTTAAAATGAGGGAAAAATTATTTTCAATATTCTAAATTATTTTAATAATTTAAAATTATTTTAATTATTTTAATAATCTAAAATTATTTATATAAATATGGAATTTTTGCTTGTTACTGAAATTTAAAATAAAATTATAAATATGGAATTTGAGCTGGTTACTGAAACTTAAAAAAAATTAAATAAATGGTCTTGACAGTCCATTTTTATGATATTTATTTATTAAAAATTTCATTTTACAAAATAATTAATCAAATTAACACATTAAAGTGGTTAAATATGTTATCATTTTTATCATATTCCTTTATTAAAAATTTCATTTTACAAAATAATTAATCAAATTAACACATTAAAGTTGTTAAATATGTTATCGAATAGATTTCATAATGATCTAGGTATGTTTTATTCATCCTATTCAAATGAATTATATTTTAAATCTTTGTATTTAAATTTTTTTTTTATTTAGTTGATAGGTGTTCTTCACATCTCCCTATGAAGTGATGTGTAATTCCTTCATTGCTTAACATGAAGCTGACACATAATCTTTCAACTTGGAAATTTTTCTTCAATTTTTTTCACTTAAAAAAATGTTTTTATTTTGAAAATAATCATATAACAATAATAATAATAACACATACTAGAGCTCAGTATGGGAGATATGTCCATATATTTTAACACATTAAAATAATATTAAAACATAATAATAATAATAATAATAATGGTATTGGAGAAATTTGGGGGGGTCTACGGCAAGGGTTTCACTAGCCGCAGACCCCTCACTTTTTCGTGCGTGGATCTTCCTGTCGTTCATCTTCGCTCTGTAGCCATCATCTCCTCAGAGCTCCTTCCCTGTTTCGATGTCTATATCCATGCGGGGAAGTTCTAATCTTCTCGTTGATCGATCTTTGAGTGCAGATCAGGCTTCTATGGTTGGTTGTCATGTTTCGTCTTTATCTGGTGCAGGTGCAACTTCTCCTGGTCTTGCAATTTTCTCACTTCGATCTCTCGCATTGCTTATATTAAATTTTGCCTGGATTTTTCTTTCCTTTGGGTGGTGATGTGGTTTCAGTGCTTGCATCCTTCGTTTTCTTGGCCATCTTAGCCCTATCCTCTTTTCTACCAGAGTTATCACTGAGGGGTTTGGTGGTCATGATCTGCATTAGGATTGTGTGGGTTCCCTGAAGGGTGTGGTGTTCTGGGCCTTTCGTGGTGCTTCAGATCTTGTTTCTATTGGTCGGATCGAGGCTCCTTTGTCTTCGTACTTCCTCTTTGAGCCGCTGGTGCTTTCCATGCAGAGCTTTCTCTTCCTCATGCGGGATTTTGTGGATCTCCATTTGATTTCTCTTTGGTGTCTCGAGGCTGTGTCAGGATTTGATTCATTCCATTGAATTTGGTGTCCTTGGGCTCTAAGGTTGAGTGTCGAGTTCAGCCTTTCTGCAGCTAGGGTTTGGTGTTTTGGGGCCCTTTCGTTTTCCTGAGAGGTTTGAATGCTGCTCAAATCTAGTTCATCCCACATTTGGGTTCTCTTTGGAGTTTTTTTTTTGCGTCGCGTTCTCGACGAGAGTTTCTGTGAGTTTTGTTTTTCTCTTTGGGTTTGTCGATTCGCTCAAGGTTTGATGCTTACTTAGATTAGGGTTCTTTCGATTGGGGTTTCGATGCCACATTGATGGAGTTTATGCTTTGAGGTTCTTAGCTTTGGGTGTGCGGTGTTGTTACTGAGATCAACACTTTGAGGTCCTTCTTTTGGGTGTGCAATTTTTTTTGTTGTTTCGCAGTTTCTCTCGGCATTTTTTATGTATGGTGTTGCTGGTATGAGAGCTATTTACCGCTCTGACCCAGTCTATCCGGTCTCTGGAGTTTTCTTAATGGATTGCATCATCGGCTTTATTTTTCAGAGAGGGGGACCTCGATTGTAGGGGTTTTAGCCTTAGCTTTTGTGTGGTCTTTATGACCCATATTGTATTTTACTTTGTGACTTTTTTTGTCTAGTTTTTTGGCCCTTTCTGGGTTTACATATTTTTCAAAGGATGAGATGTGTGTTAGGCACATGCAGAATGTAATTTGGTTCTCTTCGGATGAATACAATTACGCTTTTTTGAGGAAAAATAAAATAAAAATAAACAAATAATAAAAAATTATGTCAGCTCCACAAACACATTTTGAATGAATAACAACTAGCCCAAACTCATTTGAAATTCATCAAGGGTCGAGAGGAATCAAACATCTAGAGGTACAAACATTTTTAAAGTGCAAAACCTAAAACTAAATATAAAATTTAATTCCTCTTAATACTTATAAATACAAAGTTAATTAAATCTAAACTAATAAATATAAATTTGTACTAATATTTAAAAAAACCTAAACTAAATATATATAAACAAACTTCATTTCTACCCAAATTTTATATTTTTGAAAACTATAAAAAAACTATAAATATTTAATAACTAAAATTTCATTTATACCAAAAGTTTATATTAAAAACACTCTAAATTTTTATGTGTTATTATCAAAATTATATAGCTATTTTGGATCAAACCTTAGACAACCTCTTGGTGTCCAAGTGGATTAACATCCTCCATATTCTTCAGAGGTTGAGAGAGGTGACAAGGTGTGTTGTTTCCGCTACTTCTAATGCACACAACCACTAAGGTTGAAGCCACCTCTACAAACAGGGTAGTAACAACGATCGACTTGTTCTTAAATCTTTGTTAGTCACTTGGTGCGGTGAGGTTGTGAGACACTCGTTGTTCGAGTTAGAGAAGGATA
>JASDQU010303073.1:0-13732 GCA_032191745.1 Picea mariana | reverse complement strand
GCTCATATAAGTGAGTGTTTTGACTTTGCGTTTGGCGAAGTCTAAAGTTCAATCTGAACCATCCATCATTTGGGACGCGTGTCAAAATATCTGAAGAAGTTAGGGTTTGGCATTTCGGAGGTCCTGAGGACAGGATACTCTTGAAATTTGGAATCGCGAAGTCTGAAATCCCGATGAGGAGGTAAGTTACATGTGGGGCCCAGCTGACGGCATCTCGTCGTAACAGGGGAGTCAGGAATTTCCAAGGGTAAAACCTCGAAGCATACGAGAGCCTTCCATCTTTGAGGATGCATGGAAACAATCTCAACTTTCAGAGAAAGCCCCGAAAGAAAAGTCATATCGGGAAATCGGCATTCGTGAGATCGGGGGAATCGAAGGCCAAAGCACTTCAGCCTTTGAAGTCACGAAATCTTGAAAGGGGGTAAGACGGAGGTCATGTGAAAGGACTTCGTGTGGACCATGATCCTATCCCAAAGAGCTAACCAAAGATTAGAGCCTATCGGGGAAGCGGAGATCGGGAAATCGAGAACCAAAGGGTCATGAAATCGGGAGTTTGAAAACCCCGAAACCTGATTTTCTATTCTTCTGTCGAGAAGAGAACAGTGACCGTCCTAGAGACTGTGAGGAGCCAAAAAGACCTGTGGGTCAATTTCAAAGGCGATTCCAGTGGAGAATCGAAGGAGCCACTCCGGCTCGTGGGTAAAATTAGAACAATCTTTAAGACCGGGAGGTCAGCGTAGGGGCCTTTTCTGAGGATGAGGGTGCGGTCTGCGTCAAATAGAGAGAGAACCAAAATCATCCATAGAAAAATCCAAGTATCTAAATCGAATGGATGAAGCATTCATAACAATTAGCAGTCTCATTTCTCCTGATCTCCTCTTTCACATATCTTCCTGTAAAATCCCCAATGAAGCATGGACCACCATGGAAGGGATTTTTGGAAAATAGGATGAGATGAGGGGACACATGATCGAGGTGGAATTTCTCACATTGGATCCAAAAAGCTTCGACAATCTCCAATATTTATTTACAAAATATACATATTTATTGTCGCAACTCAAGGCTTGTGGAGTTGATAAATATGAGAAGAAACAAATGGTTCTCACCATTCTCTCCAAACTTGGTCCTGAATTATTAGTGTTTGTATCCATGTTTCATTCATTCAAATTCACCTCTGGAGCCACCTGGAGGATGCCTTCTCTTGAGGAATTTATCGAATCCTTGACATAAGAGCAGACCAAGATCATCAATATGGAAAAATCAAAGGTCCAAAGGTGCATGCACTTACTATGAAAGATGGAAGCGGTCATGAATATTAGAAATATAAAGATAAATAAAAAAGGAAATCTCATGCAAATATGAAGAAGGAAGGGTACTTAAAACCCTTCAACGATGCCTCTAGATCCAAAGGTGGAAAAGGAAGAAAAGGGGAGAAATGCATATACTTCCATAAAGAATTCCATCCAGAATCTACGTGTATGAAGAAACAGATAGATCTAAAGACTCAAATACTTTAGCAAAAAAAACTTGGAGATCGCATCCTTGAGGGTTCCAAGAAGAAGAAGCCAGAAGATCAGAATCCTAAGAAAGGAAATTCTAGCCATGCCTTGATTGCCATCAACTCCTCTCTTGATGCTTGGATCGTAGATTCAAGAGCATCACACCACATGGCTGCCACAAAAGAGGTATACTCTTCATTGGATGCATGCAAAGTTCTTCATATTCTGATGGGGTACAACTCTCCAGTCAAGGTCACTGACAAAGGGAGGATTGAGCTCACCAATGGAAGCTTCGAGAATGTGTTGCACATTCCCAAACTTTCTGTCAATCTTCTCTTTGTGTATCATATGAAAAATTATGGAAATGGAAAGAAATTCATATTCACACCTGATGCAGTGGATATCTATGACATGCAAACCAATTCCAGGGTTTCTACCGGTGAACTAAATCATCAATCTAGGATTTACACATTTTCTGAATTTATTGAACCAGATTTTGCTTTACTACTTACCCATGTTGATGAAAGCAGTAGGATATGGCACAAGATGTTTGAGCATTTAAATTTCATATATATGCAACATATTAGCAAGCATGGTTTGGTTGATGGTCTACCAAACATCCATTTCTCCAAAGGAATTTGTGAGGGATGCATTCTTTGAAAACACCCTCAAGAGAAATTTGACAAAGGAAAGAAACAAAGAGATTCTTCTCCTTTATATCTGATCCATAGTGACCTCATGGGCCCTTTTCTGCATCCATCAATTAGAAAAGTGAGGTATGTGCTCATTTTTTTTGATAATTTCTCACGCTTCACATGGATTTACTTTCTTAGGAATAAATTAGAGGTCTTTCAACACCTCAAAGATTTCAAAGCCCTGGTTGAGACACAATCAAGAAAGAAAATAAAAATCCTATGAAATGATAATGGGGGAGAGTATGTCAATCATGATATCCAGAAATGTTTTCATGAGGTAGGGATTTAGTTGCAGCACACAGTTCCCTATACTCCACAACAAAATGGAGTTGTTGAGCGGAAAAATAGATCTCTAAAAGAGATGGCATCTTGCATGCTACATGCAAANACTTAATTGTGCAACCTACATCCAAAATATATCTCCCCATAGATCTATCAAGGATAAGACCCCCTACGAGGCTTGGAGCGGCCTCAGACCAGAAGTGACCCACCTTTGTATTTTCGGTTCATGTGCATGGGCCTGGATTCCCTCTGAAAAGAGGAAGGCAGTTTATCCACAAAGCACTAAGTGTGTCTTTTTTGGATACCCCGACGTTGTGAAGGGATACAAACTTATTGATATTTCCTTGGACCAACTCATCATTGAGCGAAGTGTCCAATTTGAGGAAAGTGTCTCACATGCACCTCAGCAGCCGCATGCAGACACCTTTATACTTTCACCTGACAGAGATTATGAGCATGCACATGTTGAATATTCTTCAAATGAGAGTTTTGATTCAGAGGATTCAGATGATTCAAATGTAGATTCAGTACCGTCAGATGTAGATTCAGTGCATCCAAATGCAGATGCAGAGCTAGAGCATATTCCCAAATGGGCCAAGACGACTCTTCAGGATGCAGGGGATCTTGTTGGGGATCCAACTAATACTAGGAGGACTCAATATGATTTCAAGGATCCTCCTCTTGCAATCACTTCCACTTAACCATTTCCACCCAAGCATATTTTATTGGTTCAGTCTTTAGATCCAGAGTCTTATGGTGAGGCTACTGGAAATCCATTTTAGGAATCTGCCATGCAAGAGGAGTACAACTCCCTTCTCGAGAACTAGACTTGGGATCTGGTTCCCCTTCCCTATGGAAGGAAACTTTTCAGGTGCAGATGGGTCTACAGGACCAAGAGTATAGTGGATGGATAGATTAACAGATACAAAGCTAAGCTAGTTTCCAAAGGCTTTCAGCAGGTGCATGGCATTGACTATGATGAGACCTTTGCTCCAATAGTGAAGATGGATTCCATACATTTGGAACTTTCCATTGAAGTAGCTAAGGGATGGGAAGTCCATCACATGGATGTGAAGAATGCATTTCTTCATGGTGATCTCTCTGAGGATATTTATATGGAGCAGCCCCAGGGATTTATGTAGGATTCATGTTTGGTCAGTCGATTGAAGAAATATATTTATGGCCTCAAGTAGGCTCTGAGGGCATGGTATGGAAAGATGATATCCTACCTGTTGTCACAGAACTTTGTATGTTGTAAATCAAACCTGAATGTTTACATTCTCAGGACGATTGATTCACTTCTACTCTTAGTTTTGTATGTTGAAGATTCATTGATCATTGGTTTCTCAACTTCAATGATTGTTGTAGTCAAGAGGATTCTACATGATATTTTTTTGATGACGGACATGGGCCCACTAAATTTATTCCTTAGACTTCAGATCAGTCAGGATGCATCATGCATCAAACTAGCTCAGGCCAAGTATGAATGAAATCTCCTTGAGACATTTCACATGACATAATGCAAGTTTACCCCAACTCCTTTCCTATTAGGAGTTAGAATTGTGGATGGAGGGGAGACTCCACTGGTTGACAACACACTATACATACAGCTAGTGGGCAGCTTGTTGTATCTCACACACTCCATACCAGACCTCTCCTATGCAGTTTGCACAACTTCCAAGTTCATGCAGGAGCCACATGAGCTACATTGGAAGGCTGAAAAATGTATCCTTTGATATGTACAAGGAAAAATCACCTTTGGGATTCATTATGCAATAGACTCTACATTGGACCTCATCGGGTTCACTGATTCTGACTAGGTTGACGATAGCATTGATTGTAAGTCCACATCTAGTTACTCACTCAGTATTGATGTAGGGCATATCTTTTGGTAAAGCAAGAAGCAGGATGTTATTTCTCTATCCTCAGTCGAGGTAGAGTATAGAGTGGTAGTTAACATAACCATTCATTCTATGTCGCTACAAAATTTTCTCACTGATTTGGGCATTCAGTTTCATTGGCCAATTGTCATCTATTGTGACAACCAGAGAACTCTGAAGTTCTGCAGAGATCCGGTTCAGAGGAATCGGATGAAGCACATCAAGATCCACATGCACTACATATGGGACTTATTACACGAGGGGATCATTGACCTACATTTTTTTCCTTCAACGACACAGACTGCAGACATCTTCACTAAGACCTTCACTGAGAAGAAGTTCCACTCTCTGTGAAGTCGTCTTGGAGTGAAGGACATAGTTTCCTAGAAATTGTCAGTTCTTGTTTTTACATACATTGTACTTTGAGGGGGGGGGGATTTCCCATGAGTTTTTCCCTCTTTCCTCACTTTATTCCAGTGTATCTTTTGTATTTGGGTACCTAACATGGCCTCATTGTTGGGACCCATTCTTTATTTTCACCATTATAATGTTCAGGGGGGGTGTTGGAGTTACTTCACACACACCTAGGATTTATTTTTCCTAAGGTTTTTCCTATTTTTATTAGTCATTATTCAGTCTCCTATATTTTAGGAAGAATATTCCTTTAGGGAGAATATTCTCTTCATTTTTCACTTCAGTTTGATCAGTTGAGTGGAATCTAGATGCTACATTGGGATCATCACCAGCTATTGCAAATTTTCCTTGGGATAATCACCAGACTAGCGCATTACCCATGATTCCTTGATCTCCTCCTCACTTCACTCTATTTCAGTCGGTTAATTGAAGATAGATAGACTAGTTAACTCAGCTAGGTGGAATTTCACTCCCGTAACTTCTCGAGAGAATAGACTAGGTGGGAGTTTACTCTCGTAACTATTGGTGTGTGTCCATATCACTCTAGACCACCACTATGGTGCATTAGATTCTCCTCCAGTGTGCATTGGTTGAGTTATATAGAGTATATCATGTGTAAACTAGCATTCATTCATTGGGTTAATAAAAATTCTTCCATTCTTTCTCTCTTTCTTCTTCTTTCTGATATTCTCTCTGCAAATGTGTGTGTCAATTTCTAGCTAGATCTATTATGTGCAGGTTCAACACATTTACAACCTCATGAGGATGCAAATTCTCCTTCATTTTTATAGAGTTGGTAACCCTCTATGTTTTATGATGTTCTTTGATACTCTATATTTCAAAAATGATATAGGAATTTAAGAAATTCCACTATTATACTCAAAGAAAAATAAAAGTTGCATACAAATAAAAATGTTTTATTTTAAAGATAATTCCTGAGAGATGACCAAGAACCTCATACATCACACATTTGAAAATATAAGTAAATTTTTTTGAAAATATAAGTAAAATTTTCTCACATCCATCATAGCGAAAATAAATATTTATGATCACACATAAAATAAAAGAAGGTGATCTGTATGCATAAGAGAAATTTGATAGAGTAAACACATATATATCTCAAAGGAAGAAAATGATAGACCAATTTCAAATATTTTATACTCAAAACTCAGAGTTATGAAATACCATAAAAACTGATCCCGACTTATTTCTCTTGGGATTTCTGAAAAAATATTAAGGTGTATTACAATGCTTTGAATTAAAATGTGTTTGTCCAAAGGACTGGGATTAGGGCTCCTGCAGACCATAAAAGTAAATATAAATAGGAAATAGACAATGGAGAGAAGAAGGTGGGTAGAGGTGGAGTATAAATACCTGGAGAGGAAGACAAAAGGAAAATTATCATATTTCGGTTAGGCCTTTCTAATCAAAGAAGTGGAATAGCTAGATGAAAAAATGATAAGGAAAGAAAAAACGTGATCAGCATAAACTTACTATGATGGTATCTCTCCTTTCTCACTTGCTTGTTGTTGTCCTTTTATTCTACTCATTGGCAGTTAAAGGAATTGTCTCAACTATCGTTTCTTGGCCCTCTTTAGTTAACTTATTGATTTCCTTCTTAAATAAATCCTTAATGTAATTCTTCATTGGCACAACATTTATCCCATGCCTAATTTTGATATTAAACAAATAACCTTCTAAATCTCTTAGGTCATGATAAATACCGTGGATCGATTCCTCAATATCTTGATTTTTCATAGAATAATCTATAAACCAATTATCTATCTCTTCTTCATGAAATTCAATTATGCCATTAAATTTGTCAGCCGATAACCCCTTTTGGTATCTCCATGTGTTCATCAAATTTTTTCCTTGTCATAAACATTGAATTGAAGATTAATTTAGTATCTTGCACCTCACTAGTGCTTTTTGCTAAATCTATTTATGTGATTCATCTGAATAATTCTTCTCTTTTCACTATAGATTCATTGCATGCTTGGACAATGTTTCTCAAATTGTTGAGATTTTCTTTCTAACGAGAATTCAACTGTTTGATCCAACTAGGAGAAGGAAGATATTCTTCTCTCCTCTTTAATTCTATCATGTTTTAGATTTTTATCCCAAATGGTAAAACAACATCTGTGTAAAATCCTTCTTCATTCTTAAAATCAACTTGGATATATTCATGAAATGCATGTGCTCTTGAACAAAAGAAACAATATTTTTAGATATTCCCATGCCTTTATTATCAATGACATTTTGTTTTTAATATTTTTCTCAACATAATTTCGAACTGTTGTAAGAAAACTTGATGATCCCATTAACTTGATGCCAGGTGTAGTTGGTTTTATCATTGTCAAAGCACTGGCCAATATGGGAAGAGGCATCAAAGAAGTCTCCAAAAATTTGATCTTTTTCATTAATATTGCATTCCCAGCCTCTAAACCATCAATAGAGTCATCAAGTCCATCCATGGTTGCCTTATGAATTTTGGAAATCTGGGACGGTCGCATATACTTGGGGTTGGCCTTTGAGCAGGCTTTTCCTTTCTTATTTTTCTGGTCAATTCTTTCCACAGTCATCTTTTTATATTTTCTATCAAAAACAACACTCTGAAAAGTGAAGGATTCTTCTTCACTAAAGCTTTCATTCCCAATAACTTCCAGTATAGAATTTTGCTGAGAAATATGCTCCTATTGTTCTATCATAGGAAATATTTTTTCAATGTCTGCTTCTAGTGCCACATCTTCCGAGGAGAAGCTTTGAATATCATTTTCTATGAGATTATTTTCTTCCTATTGCAATGGGGTTTTTCTTTTATTTCTCARGGWAAATTTKTGTGAAMTTTCAATTTTTACAGAGGGAGGATTCTTATCTCCTCCTCCACGGGAACTATTTTTGATATACTTCATAATTGGGTGGGTTGTTGGAGCACTACTCATGGATGTAGCATTGTTTGGAGTGACAACTGGAGATTGAGCACTTCTTTCACTAGGACTTTTTCCTTTTTTCTTGTAAAGATCATCACTGCTAAGTAATGTTTCTAAATCGCTAGAGTTGTGTACAAGAGTGCTTTGGATATTGACTTCTTCTTCTTCTTCGCTCAATATATTTTGAATGAAAGTGTTACTAAAACCTATTGATAGCATATGTCCAACAAAGATTTTGTTTGGATCAAAACCTTTGATCTTTTCAGCATACTTCAAACTCACATTGTTAAACTAATTTGCAAATTCATCAATTTTATTTATATTTCTCAATACAAACTCTCCAATCTTCCATGCAAGAGGAATAAAATACTTTTTCCTTTTTTCATGGAAAAAGTGAAACCAAAACTTATATTGCCTCGCTACCTCTGTAATAAATAATTTATCAGGTACATAATATGGAAGAAAAGAAGGATTTTATTTTGAGAAAAATATCCTTATGATACTATGATTCTCCGTTTTCTCTATTGTCCCCTTTTTCTCTAAACATTTGGTAGCTTCAACATAAATCCTGGGAGTGTTTTCACCCAACATAATTTTTTTGAAGACTGAAACAAATTCATTGTCAGACAGTTGGCTTAGGTTGATGGACAGTTGGTATGGACAGTTAGTTTTAATTGATGTCAACCATTAGAGAGTGATATTGTATATTGATGTCAAACTTTAGTTATTGATGTCAACCCTTGGAGAAAGTCTGGTAGCACAAAGGTTTGGGTAATGGACACAAGTGTTTTTTTATGTATAATGGTATGAGTTTTAATATATTTGAAGGTAAGCCTATTCTATATGGGTATTACATGTCATTCCATTTCCAATAGTATGTGGAACATCACATAAATCCTCACAGTTAGAGAGTTATGGCCATGTGAAGTTGGAGAACCCAGGTTTGGGTAATGGACCCAAGTTTGTTTGATGTATAATGGTATGAGTTTTGATATATTTTCAAGTAAGACTATTCTAGATGGATATTAAATGTCATTCCATTCCTAGTGGTATGTGGAATGTCACATAACTCCTCACAATTTGAGAGTTATGGCCTTACGAAGTTGGAGGACCCTCATATGTTGGCATAAAGCCCCAAAAGGTCAAAGTAAAAGTTCGTGCAAAGAAGGATTATGTAAATAATAAAGTGAAGTGACAAAGTCAAAGAGGATTATTTAAATAATAAAGTGAAGTGACAAAGTCAAAGAGGATTATTTAAATAATAAAGTGAAGTGACAAAGTCAAGGAGGATTATTTAAATAATAAAGTAAATGGAGAACTTTCTAATTNAAAATGAGGAAAATGGGTTAAGTATTCAAGTGTATATTGGATACATGGACAAGTGGCAATTTGGGCAAAGTTGGACATAGGTGACTATGTGGACAAAGTGGCCTAGAAGATGCTTCTAAGAAAGCTACTTGGAGAGTATAAATAAGAGGCAAGGCTCTCTCATTTTAATTACACTTGAGAATATTGAATATCTACAGGTGAATGAGGTAACCAAAGGATATCTAAACCAAATTTCAGAGGGAAGGTGAAGTAAGAAAGGTCGAAATTCAAGGGAGGATAAATTCTTTTGATGATGCTTTCTAAGGTATGTTATTTACAAGTCATCTCATCATTTTCGCAATAACGTTTTTTATAGAATGATTCAGACCGTGAAATTGGGAGTCCATTGAGAAAACATATCCAAGTAGTTGTGGTAAAAATTTCAGCTTGTGGGTTGTTGTAGTTTTGGAGTTACACTCTGTGGAAAGTAGGGTTTGTGGCTAGTCCTAAAACTAGTCTAAAATAGGTGCTTCGGGTAAAAATGTCATAAATTCTTTATAAAATATCCAAATTCAGTAGGAAAAAATGTGTTGGTTAGAGTACATTATGTAGTATTTTTTGTAAAACATGCATAGCCATACAAAAATATTCCGTGCGGGTCACGCTCTACAAGTTCGCTCTCTAGAATAAGCCAGAATTCAACAAGGTATGCCATTTTTGCTATAACTCTATTTTTGAGAGTTTCCAAGTAGTGAAACCTGGAGGAATTGCATAAAACACATTGAATAACATTGTGTACTATTTTCGATCTTTATTCATTACAGGTACATAGTTATGATTATTTCAAGTTAGGGTTGTTGACTAATCCAAAACTAGTCATGTGAGACTAAAGTAAAGTTTGATGAAAATGTTAGTCTCTTGTTGTTAAAGTTAAGGAAGGTTTGCAGGTATGTGATCATATAAACCATATCTATTACAGAGTTACAAATCATATTTGGATGATGAAATTGATGAGGTATTTTGGTTGAGGTACATGTTGGGTACATGGTTGAGACAAGTAGTTGATGAGCTGGCACATACATGGGGTGTATAGTTGATTATGTTGGTACATATTGATGAATAATAGTTGATGAGTAGTTGATACATGATTGATACATACTTGGTACATGGTTGGAGGCACTTGTTAATAGTATTTTTGACACGTGGTTTATGGATGATGTAGCATACTTGTATTGGTATATTATTAGAAGCACATATTGATCTTGGTGATGATTATGAGTTGTTGTGTTATGCTTAGTTGATGCACATCTTTGAGACTTGTCTTGGTGATTGAACTTGGTGATGATTATGAGTTGTTGTGTTATGCTTGGTTGATGCACATCTTTGAGAGTTGTCTTGGTGATTGATCTTGGTAAGTATATATGATTTGGTTGATAAGATTGATGAGACATGTTGTTGTGATAGGTTGTTTGGACATGTTGTTTGGACAGGTTGTTGTGACAAGTTATTCGTACAGGTTTGGTGCATGGTTGATGCACTTGTTTATGGTACATGTTGATTACAGGTTGTTTGGAATAGTTTGGTTCATGGTTGATGCACTTTTTTATGGTACAGGTTGAGGTATAGGTTGATCCATGGTTGATGCATGTTTCAGGTTATTGGTATAGGTTTTTTGGTGTAGGTTTATTGGTACAGGTTTACAGTAGTATATATCACAGTGATAGTGTGACAATGATTCCATCATTCTACATATACATCAGGACGGTTGGATGGGGCAAGGATAGGTGGTTGTAGCCACCTTCTGGTTGTAGCCGGAGAACATAGGGGGTTGTAGCCTCCTTCTGGTTGTAGCCAAATAACTGGGGAGTGCTGGAAAATGTTTAACAGGTAGCATATGCTTGTCATTGATGGCAAGTACAGTAATGAATATGGCATGGGTACAGGAAGAATGTACAGAGGATTGTTGGCATGTTTTACAGGCAGTGTATGCTTTTCATTGATGGCAAGTACAACAGTGATGATGGCTTAAGTACAACAGTGATGATCAGCAGCACAGTGATATTCAGGAAGATAATTTCAGGTTGATCGAATGATTGAAGGCCCGTAAAGATTGAGAAGCATTTCTGATCGTTGGATCCATTCAAAATTCCCAAAAGAACGAGGGTTGTCAGGTCTGAATGAAGATAAGAAGAGAGCACTAAAAAGGAGAACAAATCTCAGACGTTAGATCCAAGCACAGGACTCGACCACCGTTGGATCAAGGAGAACCTGCACGATCCTTAAAGAACAAGGAGAAGCGGGCGTAATCGTGATATTCGAAATCACGACTTAATCTAAGCTGTCAGATCGAGGTTGAATCTGGAACGTTGATCCATGTCCATGTCGGAGTTTGGAGGATAGCATGTTGGAGATGTCAAAGAAACAATGCAACAGGAATCCTGATATCACGATATGTGAAATCGCGATGTAATCTGAGCCGTCAGATCAAACTTTGATCTGGACCATTGATTCTAGTCCGTGTCGGAGTTTCGGGGATCGAGAGTTGGACATGTCAAAGTTTATTGACATCAGAAACCCTGAAATCGTGATGTGTGAAATACTGACTAAACCTGAACCGTTAGATCAAAATGTGATCTAGACCGTCGACCCAACTCACGACAGTAGACCACGTCAGCTAGGGACACGTGGCACAATCGGGTAATGACAAGTGTCAGACTGATTCAACATTTCAGGCACATGTAATTCATGAATCAGAGTGACACATGGAAGTATTCAACACATGTCAATCCACGTGTGACATCAGCAGATGGACACCATATCAGAGTTTCATGGATCGCAACATCAAGAGGAATAGAAAACAAGGCAACAAGAATGCCGAAATTGCGATATGCGATATGGTGATTCAATCACAGCCATTAAATCAAGCTTGGATCTGGGCCGTTGATGTAACTCCATCTTGGAGTCTTGGCTATCATGACTTGGAGTGATGAGACCCTTCATCACAGGAACTGCGAGATGTGAATTCACGAAGATATCTGGACCGTCAATACACCAAGATTCTGGACCGTTAATCCAGCTCCATCTCGGAGTTTTGCCTATCGCAACTTGGAGTGACGAGAACCTCCACCTAAGGAATAGTGAGATGCGAGATCACAAAAGCATCTTATGCATAAGGTTGTGGTCACAGCCCTTGGTCATGAGAAGGGAAGGAGTCAGTCCAGATAAGCTCCATTTCAGGGTTTCGGAGATTGCAACTTGGAAAGTCGAGATGCCTCATCTCCAGATTCATGAAAAGCGAATTCGCGAAAAGCACTTCAAGCATAAGCGCTTGGTCTTGGCCATGGTCATATTTGGGAAGGAGCTAGTGCAGAAAAGTTTTGTATCGAAACATCAGAGATCGCGAAATGAAGTGTGGAGACACTCAGCACAGGATTGCCGAAATGCCGAAACCCGATGTCAATAAAGTTCATCCAACGGCACAAGTAAATTGGAATATAATCGGAAGGTTACTGTTATTTCTCACGGTTAACCTTTCAATTACGAATCTGTTAGTGAAACAGATTCATGATTGCGAATTAGTTGGTGTTTCAGTTGCTGGGACAGTTGTCTTTCTTTTGCCTAAGGAAATGCAAAGTGGAACCGCCGTGGAGGTGTGTATAAAAGAAAATAATACAGAATATGTGTGGTTGGTTGTTCTAGATATGAATGAAACTGAAGGAGATCGGAGGGCTACTGATGCATGACACAATGAAACTGCTAGAAACCATTGATGGTGTCTGCTAGAGAATTCGAAGAGACCCCTGTGGAATCAGACAGTGGAATGAAGACGATTCATGGAGGAAATTGACAGCTGGATGAGAGTTTGAGGTCATAACTAAAACAAAGAAGGTGAGCTCGACTGTCACAGAGAAGAAGAAGAGTCTCAACTACCAGAGAGGCTGAGAAATCTCAGCATAACATCTAGTGATGCTGAACGCGTGGGAAAACGGCCAGAGAAGCTGAAGAGTTACCATGATGATCAAGCAGATCACTCAAGAGGTGGAGGATATCGGTGCGGTGTGAGTATGCAGAGGTATTGCACACATTGCATGCACAAGGTGCAAAGAAGCTATAAGTACACAGTACAGAGAAGAGATGAGGTTGTTGTTGCCGTTGCTGTTGGAGTTTTTTGTGGTTGTTGTTGGTGAAAGTGATTCATGTGTGAAGAAGGAGGAGAGTGTAGCAGTTGAATTGCACAGAAGAGGAATTGTGCAGTGAATGGACATGGCGAACAGATCATAAAAAGAAGAAGAAAAGACAGTGCAAGTCATGTGTGTAGAAAGGCAATGAGGCAGACAGAGCAATGAAATGCAACAGAACAGTGATGAGTCTGGTAAGCCATTGTTGAACATATTATCACTGTAATAAGTTTTAGTAGAAAAGATTTATATTTTAGGGTGGTTGGGAGGTGCTCGAGAGGATTGTTGTCCTTAGAGGTTCAAGTGGGTGCTTGAACAGAGGGAGTTGTAGCTTCCATCTGGTTGCAGACAGAGAAACCAGGGTGGCAGGGTGGTGCAAGGGAGAACTCTTGTTCTCTGTTATACAGGTTGGTGCCTGTATGATTGGAAGTTGGTGATTCCATCCAGTTGGTGCTGGAAACACTCAGGGAGTTGGTGCTTCCTTCTAGTTGGTGCTAAAGAAACCAAGGAGTTGGTGCTTCCTTCTAGTGGGTGCTAGAGAAAATA
>JASDQU010303072.1:2683-13831 GCA_032191745.1 Picea mariana | reverse complement strand
GGTTGCTGGGATGGCAGAGACAGGACAACATTGTGATGAGCCAATGCACGAGAAGGAAGAAGGACGTCCTACCCTGGACACTTTGGCAGAGCCCGACCTAGGGGGGATCACCCACTGCAGATGGGGCGATTTCTTTTGATGGACAGGATGCCACCTGAGGCAGCTAGATGTTTTCTAGAGCGTGTGGCAGCGTGATGGGGTCATTTGGCACATGTAGCAGCTTGGAGGAGCCTTAGAAGGGCCAACGTTCTGCTTCATGGATGCTGAGCTTGCCCAAAAAAGGCCAACGTCTCCCTTAGAGGGGCCTGACATCTCCTTTTTAGCTCATATTATGACATTTCTTAGCATTTAATGTAAAAACAATGTAAAATTGAAAGTCAGCCTTGTCAGCTGTTTTAATGACCTATTTTTAAAATTAAAGGTCATTTGGATGATATAAATAGAGGACGTTGCCTCTCATTTTCACATAACATAACTCACTCTCTTGTGAGAGGTCATTTTTAGTCTTTTGTCTTGGTATTTTGGATCTTGGAAGTGAGGCGCAACTCTTTTGGAGGATTGTTCTTGGCATGTTATGGTATTCTCTCTCATTGGAAGGTTTACAACTAGGGTTTGATAAGCTCTCTTCATGATTTGTAAGTGTATTTCTCATGCAAAACTTCTTAAATGAATGGTTGTATGTTAAATCTCTTGCATTTATTGTTACATTGCTATTATATTGCTTAATCTTGAAACCCTAGGTAGCAAGCACACAAGTAGGTCCTTGCTATATGTCCCCATGATTGAGAAACTTATTTTAGCCATTGATTAAGGAGGATTTAGCCTAGCCGTTGCTACACTAGTCATCCTTTTTCCGAGTTAGCTTTTGAACATAAATTGAAGAAAGAAGACATCCTAGGCCTAGTTAATTCTACACCTAGGGTTTTGACTTTCAGGGTTTGAAGGGCCTTGCTCTTGCAACACTTTTCACCCTTAGATTTGTGTTTTAAAGCTAGCCGTTTTGCCAAGGATATTTGAGGAAAGAGGGAGGAGCATGAGGCCTTGCTTAAGCAACACTGGAATGAGCCTCTTCCCCTTAGGGTTTTGATTCTAGGGCCCTACCATTGCAGCACCATAGAACCTAACTCTCCAGTCCTTAGATTTTGATTGTCCCGAGATCTTTCCCTTGTTTCTGACTCCATAATACCCTAAGGCACTAGTCTATCTCTCCAACGTTGAGCTTGTTGTGCCAAAACAACTTTTCAAAACTCTTAAATTCGAAACCCTAACCAACCCTAACGTCTACTAACCCTAGATTAATGATGATGTCATGCCTTATTTGAGCCTTTGGTTGATAGAAAACATTGTAGCTTAGTCATTTTATGATCTCTTTGTCTATAATACTAACCCTAGAACAAGGCTGACGTCACCTCTAGTATAGTGACGCAACAACCTTTGTATATGAGAAATTGATGATATTTAATGAATTAGGTTAATTCAAGGATTGATTATCTCCATTGAATGCTATATCATTTCCAGTGTTTATTGAGAAGTAATATTATAAGCCATAGTCGTTATTGCAGTCATTGACTTCGTCAATAATTACTGTTGTATGTGCTCATATATAATATTGATAGTCATTGACTAATGAAGTATTAACCATTGTTGCATGCATTAGCGTTATTGTTGCCTTGTCTCGTAAACAGGTGCCTTCTCTGTGGTGTATCTTCTTTTTGACTATCTTCTTGGTGGCAATCTGTGAAAGGGAAAACTTGCCTTGATTCTTTAAACCTTTGCCTTTAAAAACCCCAGATTTCCAGGGATGTCTCCCTTGGGTTTAGCCACCCTAAAAAGAAAGAGCCCCCCATCGAGGTGACAGTGGGTGGGGAAGCTCCTGTTATGCCAATTTGACCTTTACCCTTCAACTACTTGACCTAAACTACAAACTGAGCAATAACACTACCCAAGTTCAAGGGAAATAATTTCATCATGGTAGTAGTGGATCGACTCACAAAGTATGCCCATTTTTTTTTCTCTTTCTCATCCTTTTAAAGCAAGTACAATAACCACATATTTCATGGAAACATTTCAAAATCTACATGGAATATGCAAGATTATTGTAAGTGATAGATAACCAATGTTCACTAGAAAATTTTGGACTAAATTATTTTCTTATTTTGGTACTCATTTGGGTCACAACTCCTCTTACCATTCTCAATCCAATGGGAAAAATGAGATTGTGAATAAATTTCTAGAAGGGTATCTTTATTGATTTGCATCTAATAAACATACATAATGGGTCAAGAAGTCGCCCTTGGTAGAATGGTGGTACAACATATCCTTCCATACTTCATAAAAAATGTTCCTATTTATGGAACTTTATGGATATCATCCTCCTTCCATCAGATCACCCTTGAGAGAGAAAGAAAATGTTTAGGCAGTGGAGGATCACATAGAGAACCAACAAGATATTCTCAAACTATTGAAGGGCAACTTAGTTATAACACAAAATAGGATGAAACAACAAGTAGATCGACATTGCAACAAAAGGGAATTTGAAGTGGTGGATTGGGAATTTTTTAGGCTACAACCATACAAACAGATGCCCCTCAAGCAACAAAATAAGGAGAATAAATTCCCCCCCAATTACTATGGTCCATATAAGGTGTTGTAGAAGATTGGAAGTATGGATTACAAATTTGATTTACCTCCATATTCACATGTACATCTAATATTCCACGTTTCTTTCTTAAAGAAGGTAATTCGGGACAAGATCCCAGTTCAAACTATTTTACTCGAGATTAATGAAGAAGGGAAAATCATACTATAACTAGAAATAATCCTTGAAATTAGGATTAAGCAGCTGCGAAATTAGGAAATTATTGAGTACTTCATTAAGTGGAAGAGCCTACCAGTAGAAGAGGCAACACGGGAAGATGATTTCTTCATGTAGTATCATCTGCAACTAATCAAGTGTTGAGGGAAACAATTGTTTGAAGGGGAGGGGTATATTAAGCCCTAGAAAAATCTCTATGTTAAGCATAAATACCCATGTTAAGCCCTAGATATCGAGTTATTACATTTATATTGTTATATTAGTGTTTTTAGCTAGACCCTTTAATTATTATTGTACCCTTTGTCTCCTACACACACACACACACACACACACACACACACACACACACACACACACACTAAGGAGACCTAGTTTTAGAATCATCTCATCTTGTACATTTGTTCTATTGTAAAAGGTTGTTTCCCCTTCAAAGAGACTTCACATTCATTCTTCTCTCTTTCTCATGGAATGGAGTTACTTCTCTCCCTCTCTATGCTATTTTGGTTGCTTGGTGCATAACAATAAGAGTAAGGAACATAAATATTTAGGACAATGATTTATTTCCCCAAATCTATTGAGAACAAGGCTACCACTATACCTATAGGAATATCCCAAGAGTTAGATTGGGTATATGAAGACCTCTGCCATCCAATTATATTCCTAGCTGATCTCCCAATAACATCAATGCAACTGAACTCCCATCTGATCATAAGTTTTGAGATTTCTTGGATTACTTTTTCTCTCTCCTTCATTTTCTCTCGAAGGAGGATAATGGAGGGTGTTAATGTCTCCATAATCTTCCCAATGGCCAATTTAGTTAAGGGATTGGCCAACCCTCGATAATTGAGGGTTAGGAAGATCATTTAATCCCCTCACTATAAGTATGTTATATAATATCTACAATTATATATAATTGTTTCCCAGATCTAACTTTTGATGATGTTTGTCTCTATGCCATGGATATAAAGGAATTTTTCCCTCTCTAGGTTGGATTCTGGTTTTTTTCATCAAGTAAATCCAACCCCCTTGCCACCTTTCTAGGGAAATCTAGGATTCCTTTACTTATGGGTTGAAGGTTATGTTTTGAAATTTACATTTGTATAGAGTCCCATGAGGATTCCCTAGGATTAGAATCCAAATTTAGGGTTTTCTGGAGTTCCCACCTGGGTTACTTCTTTTACAAGATATTTTTTAATTATAGGTAGGGGGATAAAGGTTGAGGGAACATGCTTATTAATCCTTGATAGGTTGGGATAAATTCATTAAGAGAATCCATGTGATGCAGGAGCATCACCAACTCAGCAAGCGTGGAGCCAGCGCATGTGTTTTTAAACACATGACATATAAGCTTGATAACTCTTTTTGAATTTTCATTTAAAAAGAAGTGCCATATCTTTCAATGAAACATTTATGAAGGAGCGCATGTTGTATTGTAGTAGACCTCGAGCCTTACGCTCTTGTCTGAATTAGATAGGAGGCATTTATTAGATTTAATGCAGGTAGATAGATGTTTAAGTCTAGATTAGACAATTTTAGAGTCTGAGAGGGAAAACGGATATAGATACCCTCACTTGTACATTGTAACATAATTCAGTATCATTCATTCAAGAGCGAGAAGAGAGAACAAGCAGAGAATTTGTGAAGAACACCCATGTACAGATATTTTTGAATTAATAGAAGAGAGTCTTTGATTCAATTCCATGGTTGTTGTTGTTTCTCTGTGTGTGTTGTTTATATGTCCCTGAATGATTGCTTTTTGGTCATGCATTTGCTTTGAGTACGCTATGTATGTGATTTCAGAGGTTGTAACTGAAAACCTGAGAGAGAAGAGAATAAGTTTCAATTGTTTCTCTATATGAGCCAGGAGATTCCTGCATAGAGTGCAGCTAAATTCATCCGCATAGAGTGCGTTGATGAGGCTCGACGGTTAAACCCTTATTCTCATTCACACAGAAGTTGACGTGGGGTGGTAGAGTCATGCAGGAGAAGTGCAGGCTGAATTTAAAGTCTCAGTAGTAAATCTGAGTAGCAGAAGGCAGAGACTGTTGTTGCCAGAAGTGCACAGAGTCTGGAAGACTCAACACTTTGAGAGTTGTTGAAGGTTGAGCACGAGAAGTGTGTACAAAGTCTTTGAAGGAGTCAGAGTTAACAAGCTCAGAAGGAATAGTTCCTTCGTGATACTGTGGAGACGGACCCAGGAAAAGGTTCGAACAGGACGGAGTTAAAGCGGAAGAATTCCTCAAGGAGGAGGAATCGACGGTCAAGATTCGCAGGGGAGATTCGCGAAGTCCCGCCAGCGGTCAGATCTTGGAGAAGTTGCGTGGGAGTTAGCCATTTAAGCGCAGGAAGGAACCAAGAGCCATCGGGATTCGGCATATCGGGGTTTGCGTAGGCAAGAGTTTCATACCTATGGAAATCGCGAGTAGCGATTTCCCGACGCAACTCGAGTCGTTGATCGTCGCAGGGACACGTGGCGCGAGATCCCTAGGAGTCGGGGTTCGACAGTTGGAGTTTCCACTTGCAAAGGAATCGCTACAGTGGAAATCGCGATCCCGCGATATTCGATAGCACAACGAGAAGAGGTTGACATGGAGGAGAGTGTCAGCAAGTATATCGGGGTTCGATACTTCGGAGATCTTAGTGTCAAGAGAACTACAGAGAAATCATGAAACTCCGAGTTGCGACGGGTCCCACAGTCGTAGCATTCAGAGAATTGATAGGTTTCCACCATATCGGAGATCGGGACTTGGAAGTGTCCGTGAATTGGTGCCACGGGAATCGCGATATCCCAATACACGATTTCCCGACCAGTCTATAGTGTGTGGACCCCAGAGTGCGGTAAAAGGAGGACAGGTGGCATCGGGGTTCGGGGTTTTGGATACCCGAGGAAGGTGCCCACGAGTTTCGCGATAACACGAAACCCAATTTCCTGAGAATACTGTCGGGAGATAAATAGAGATCTTGTGGGTGACAAAAGGTCCCGATACGGGATCTGAAGGGCATTTTAGCTCTTCGGGCCTAAGAAAAAGAAGGTCCTAGTGGAAGCGGGACGCGTGGGTGGCGCGTGTTGCATCAAGTGGTATCAGAGCCAGGTTATATCTCTGTTTTCTGTGGCAAAGGAGAAGAGAAAATTTTCATCATGCCGCCGAGAAGAGGTAGACAATCACCCAATCCAGAGGGGGAAAGGGAACTGTCCAGAGAATGAGAAATGTCCAGAGAAAGAAGTAGCCAAGGACAAAATGTAGAGATGGAGAGGGAATTACGAAATCTTCTGCCAGAATGGAAGATATGGAAGCAGCGCAGAGACGCACAGCTAATACTGGAGATCTAAGTGACTCCGAAGGCGAAGCTGAAGCTGTACCACAGGGAGCGGTCATAGCAGAGGAGGCATCAACTGAGCGATTGATTAAAGCTATTGCCAGGATCAGTTCAAAGACTAAAATGGATATTCCAGCTTATGAGGGAAGTCTGGATGCAGAAGAGTTGTTGTATTGGATTCAAGCTCTTGACACCTACTTCGATTATGAGGATATCGAAGAATATAAGAAGGTAAGACATGCTGTCACCAAATTGAAGGGACATGCAGCATTATGGTGGGACGAGCTTCAGGCAGATAGACGTTCCAAAGGTAAACCAAAGATCAAAAGCTGGGACAGGATGATCGCGAAGATGAAAGCGAAATTCATCCCGAGGGATTACCAGATCACTTTGTTCAGGCGAATGCAGAACCTGAGATAGAAGTTGATGACGGTGAAGGAGTACACCGAGGAGTTTTACAAGCTCAATATCCGAGCAGGTCATCAGGAGGGCGATGATGAGAAAGTCGCCAGATACCTGAATGGTCTGAGATACGACATTCAGGATGAATTAAGCATGGAAACTATTAGAACGGTTAAGGATGCTTACCAGATGGCTCTGAAAGCCGAAGAGAAGCTGAGCCGTAAGCAAGGACAGCAAGGGCGAGGCCGAAGTCAGCCCAGAGGCAAGGCAGTTGCCCCAGATAAATATCAGAAACCCAAGGATGAATGGAAGAAACCTCAGGGTAAGATTGAGAGAGGTGGAACCTCACAGCAAGGACAACAATATGCTGAGCCGAGGAGACAGCATAGTGAACAGAGAGGGGATTATGCTGATGAAAACACTTTTCCTCGTACCATAGGTAGGGGAAGAGGCAGAGGAGGATTCATCACATGTTTTACATGTGGGAAGGATGGACATAAAGCCATTGACTGTTCAGACAGGAAAATGGACAGAGGAGAAGCTCACATCGTTGAGGCGCAGAGGCGTGATGTTGAGAATGAAGACACCAGAAGTGGGAGTTCACTGACGGTTCACAAAATTCTCTTAACACCTGAGAAAGAGGTAGAGGAAACAAATCAGAGGACCAGACTGTTCAAAACCACATGCAAAACCAAGGGCTGGAAATGCAAGGTTATTGTGGACAGCGGAAGCACAGATAATCTCGTTTCGACCGAGATGGTAGAAAAGCTGGAGCTGGATACGACTGATCACCCGAGTCCATACAAGGTTTCATGGCTACAGAGGGGACATCAGGTGAGTGTCACTAAACAATGTTTAGTTGAGTTCAAAATGGGTGAATATAAGGATAAGGTCCTATGTGATGTCATTCCCATGGATGTCTGTCATGTATTGTTGGGGAGACCATGGAAATATGATAGAAACATGGTTCGTGATGGGAGAATGAACACATACACTTTGGAGAAGGATGGGGTGACACACAGATTGCTTCCAAAAAAGGATGAGGAGGTGAAGCCGGAAGTAAGCAACACCATACTTCTCATGAGTGGGAAGGAGCTTCTCACAGAGATGGAGAAGAAAGAAGATCCACAATTCTTCGTGGTCAGGAAACCGAGAATTGTTCTGACTAGCACAAGAGTGGACGACTTGCCAAATGAGATTCAGGAACTGCTAGGAGAGTTCACAGATATCATCGTGGACGAATTACCTCGTTCGTTGCCACCGATGTGGAGGGTGAGTCATCACATCGATCTCATACCCGGAGCCAGTTTGCCGAATAAGGCTGCGTATAGATTGACACCACAGGAAAATGAGGAGGTCAAGAGACAAGTACAGGAGCTGATGGACAAGGGACTGGTCAGAGAAAGTCTTAGTCCATGTGTCGTTCCAACGGTACTAAGTCCAAAGAAGGATGGAGGCTGGAGAATGTGCACTGACTCCAAAGCGATTAACAAAATCACCATCAGGTACAAATTTTCACTGCCGAGAATGGATGACTTGATGGATTGCCTGAGTGGGGCAAATTACTTTTCAAAGATTGATCTGAAGAGCGGATATCATCAGATTCGCATGAGGGAAGGTGATGAATGGAAGACAACATTCAAGACAAACGAAGGTTTGTACGAATGGTTGGTCATGCCGTTTGGCTTAACGAACGCGCCGATCACATTCATGAGACTGATGAATGAAGTCCTGATGGAATTCATCGGGAAGTTTGTAGTCATATATCTGGATGATATATTGATCTACAGTAAAACGAAGGCTGAACATTTGAAACACTTGGCCATTGTGATGAGAAAACTACAGCAGGAGAAGTTGTTGATCAACATGAAGAAATCTTCATTTATGTAGACAGAACTCTTTATTTGGGCTTTGTTATTTCAGCGAATGAGTTGAAGATGGATCCGAGTAAGGTAGAAGTGATCAAGAATTGGCCATCACCGAGAAATGTTTTCGAGGTGAGGAGTTTCCATGGTTTGGCTAGTTTCTACAGAAAATTCATTAGAAATTTTAGTGGGGTTAGCGAAGCAATGATGGACACGGTGAAGAAGCGACACAAGTCTTTTCATTGGACAACAGAGGCTGAGAAGAGCTTCAATCTATTGAAGCGAAAGATCACATAGTAGCCAGTGTTGGTGTTGCCATATTTTCAGAAAACATTTCAGGTGAAATGTGATGCAAGTGGATATGCCATAGGAGCGGTCTTAAGTCAGGAGGATAGGCCAGTTGCATATTTCAGCGAGAAGCTGGATGACGCAAAGCTGAAATACTCCACGTATGATAAAGAGTTTTATGCCATCATACAGGCATTGAAGAAGTGGAGGCATTATTTGATCCCGAAAGAATTTGTATTGTACAGCGATAATCATGCATTGTAGTTTGTGAGTCAACAAGAGAAGTTGAATCAGAAACATGCAAAATGGGTAGAGTATATGCAGAATTTTACATTTGTAATTAAACACATTTCAGGAACTGCTAACAAAGTGGCTGATGCTTTGAGCAGGAAATGTTTGTTGTTGCAGGAGTTCCGAGTCAAGACATTGGGTTTTGAAAACCTGAGGGACATGTACACAGGTGATGCAGATTTTGCAGAAGCATACGAGGCGGCTGAGAATCCAGTTCTCAGAGACAGAAGCTCATGGACGGATTACATGATTCAGAATGGACTGTTGTTCAGAGGCAACCAGTTATGCATTCCGAATTGCTCCATGAGGGAGAACCTGCTAAAGGAGAAGCACAGTGGTGGGTTAGTAGGGAACTTTGGCCACGACAAGACATTCGCAAAGCTGAGTGAATCGTATTTTTGGCCGGGCATGCGAACCGATGTCAAAAGGTTTGTTGACAGATGCAGGATTTGTTAACATTCGAAAGGCAGAAAGCAGAACGCCGGTTTTTATCAGCCGTTGCCCATACCTGAGAGGCCATGGGAGGCAGTTAGCATGGATTTTGTTCTGGGATTGCCAAGAACGCAAAGAGGGGTTGATTCCATCTTTGTAGTGGTGGACAAGTTTTCGAAGATGGCACATTTTATTTCGTGTCAAAAGACCAGCGATGCGACCCACATCGCAAACTTGTTTTTCAAAGAGGTTGTTAGAATTCATGGATTGCCGAGAAGTATAGTCTCAGACAGGGATACAAAATTCATAGGTCATTTTTAGAGGACGCTATGGAAGAAGCTAGGGACTAATTGGCTTTTAGTTCAGCTTACCATCCGCAGACAGACGAACAGACCGAGGTGGTCAACAGAAGTCTTGGAGACTTGCTGAGAAGCTTGGTGATGGAGCACCATGGCAGCTGGGACAACATGTTGCCACAAGCCGAGTTTGCGTATAATGATTCAATGAATCAGAGTACAGGCAAAAGCCCATTTCAAATTGTGTATGGGGCACAACCGAGGGGAGTTTCTGAACTCAGGGAGTCAGAACAGGCTATGACTAGCAATGCAAGCGCAGAAGAGTTCGTTGAGGCGATGAAGGAACTTCACGGCAGGGTGAAGCAACGACTGATGGATTCAAATCAGGAGTACAAACGCAGAGCAGATCAGCATCGGAGACAACTTCGGTTCGAAGTTGGGGAGCTTGTTCTAGCACACTTGAGGAAGGAAAGGTACCCAAGGGGAACATATAACAAGCTCAAAACGAAAAAGATCGGGCCATGCAGAGTCCTGAGGAAATTTGGAGAAAATGCTTACGAGATTGAGTTGTCGGATGGCATCGGGATATCTTCGATAATTCAATATTTCGGATTTATACCCATACAGGGCTGGAGAAGCAGAAACTGGAACTAAAGGACCACTGATCCAGTGGCGGAAGCAATTACCGGTTGCAGAGAAACCGCAGATGGAGTGCATACTAGACAAGCAAGTGGGAAAGAAGACCAGCCGAAAGCAGTATTTTGAGTACTTGGTGAAATGGAAGAATCACCCAGTCGAAGATGCTAGCTGGGAAAATGAAACAGTGATACAGGAGCATGGACAAAATATGCAGGAGCTCATGGACAGGAGCCCATGAAAGTTTTCAAGCCGAGGAGTATGATGCAGGAGCATCGCCAACTCAACAAGCGTGGAGCCAGTGCATGTGTTTTTAAACACATGACATATAAGCTTGATAACTCTTTTTGAATTTTCATTTAAAAAGAAGCGCCATATCTTTCAATGAAACATTTGTGAAGGAGCGCCTGTTGTATTGTAGCAGACCTCGAGCCTTACGCTCTTGTCTGAATTAGATAGGGGGCATTTATTAGATTTAATGCAGGTAGATAGATGTTTAAGTCTAGATTAGACAGTTTTAGAGTCTGAGAGGGAAAACGGATATAGATACCCTCACTTGTACATTGTAACATAATTCAGTATCATTCATTCAGGAGCGAGAAGAGAGAACAAGCGGAGAATTTGTGAAGAACACCCATGTACAGATATTTTTGAATTAATAGAAGAGAGTCTTTGATTCAATTCCATGGTTGTTGTTGTTTCTCTGTGTGTGTTGTTTATATGTCCCTGAATGATTGTTTTTTGGTCATGCATTTGCTTTGAGTACGCTATGTATGTGATTTCAGTTACAACCTCTGAAATCACA
>JASDQU010303069.1:0-10484 GCA_032191745.1 Picea mariana | reverse complement strand
TCAGTTGGCTTTTCCAAGCGCCAAGCATGAGCTCCCACAACACATGACCAAGAGTCGTGACTGCACACTTATTCTTCCTACCTTTCGTGAATCACGATTTCAAGTTTCGCGAAATCAAGGTACAAGGGATATCTCTACTCCTTGGAATCCTTAGTTGCCGAAATGCCAAAATCTCCCAGCGCCTATTTTTTTGGGTTTTCAAGTTTCACAAAATCAGGGTACAAGGGATATCTCTGCTCCTTGGAATCCCCGATTGCCAAAATGCCAAAATGTCTTGGCATTCGATCAATGGCTCACAATAATACCTGGGATCTATGGTCCACACCCGACCTCACTATTTTATGATTTCGCAATTCAGGGTTTTGGGAGACAAGGACCTCTGTCCTTCCAACTTGCGATACCCGAAATTGCGAAATGGACCAATGGTCTAGATCTATCTGAGATCGATGGTCACTATTCCTCTTGAGCTTTGGAAGTCAAGAAGCCCTTGCCATTAACCTCCTTGCAGCTCCACCTTATCCAACGACTTGTGGGGTTTCGATGTTTCTCCTTGAGGACTCTCCACCATCCATCCATATCTTCAAGATGTCCCCTCCTGGATCTATGCAGTGTTAAAGCCTGCGCTGCTACCTCAAATCAGATGATCCGTAGGATTTTCCACTGTGATCCAATGCTCGATGGTGTTCTTCCTCCTGAGCTTTTACTCACTCCCGACTTAGAATATTTTCTAAGTCTTCGAAGACTCGATCTTCACTTCTTCCAGGGAATGAGTTCCTGGATCTCGACAACACTTTCTAAAGTGTTGTTCCTCCTGAGTTTTGTCTGGTTCAGACTTCAATTTCCCACGCACTCCTTGTGTTTGAGGGATTTTGTTAACTCAAGTCCATTGTATTTCTCTCAGATAAATTTCTCCTGATTTCCTTGCGTTCCTCTCTGGCTCGATGCACACCTTGTAGAGCTCCCAATGAAGAGAAACAATTGAAATTGGAAAAACTCACAGTTCCATCCACTTGTTCATGTAAACAAAAAATGACAGGAAAATGCACACAGTCCACACACCATACATTTGGATCAATTTTCCATTATGTTATATTCACAAGTGCCCAATGGCTACAGAATACATTCAAAATTATAGTAACTCAAAACACTGAGATCTCCTGCTAACTCGGAGTTCTCTCTTACAGCTAATTTCTCTCTGTATTGCAGCTCCCTCTAACTGGGTGTACAAACTTCTACATAACTCAAAAATGTTTCTAGGGTTTCCCTTGGCTACTTGCCTACTCTAAAATTCATCCTACGCTATCTTAGTTCAATTGCATTCAAGAGCCGAAGTGGAAACTCCTGCTTTGTTTACAATTTCAAAACTTGCCTTAAAGGGTAAAATTCAACATCGGTTCAAGCGTGCCTCCAAAGGTGAATTCCGGTGCTGAGTGGAGGCGGATTCTAAAATCGGTTGTAACTACCCACGTTGAAGTTCTTGAATAACTCTCACATGTTTAGTGGTCCCACCTCTGTGCGTTTGCCAACAATGCTCCTACGTCATACTCCCCTTGACAAAAATTCATGGACTCCTGTCCATGAGCTCCTCTAGTGACTTTCCCTACTTCTGGATAGCAGCTTCGTTTTCCCAAATGGAATCTTCCATTGGGTGTCCCTTCCATTTGACCATATATTAAAAATAATTCCTCCTCCTGGTCTTCTTGCCAATCCTTTGATCAACAATTTTCTCCATCTGTGGCTTTTCTGCCATAGGCATCTGTTTCTCCCACTAAAGTCTTCCTTGAGATTCTGACCCTTCCATTTCATATTTCTTGTATGGATACAGGTATGAAACATTGAATATGGGCGAAATGCCCACACCATCTGGCAGTTCAATCTCATAGGCATTTGCATCAAACTTCCACAAGATCTTACAGGGTCCTATCTTTTTCATGTTAAACTTGTTGTATGTTCCCCTAGGGAACCTTTCCTTCCTGAGATGTGCTAAAACCTGATCTCCCACTTCAAATTGAAGTTCCCTGCGATGTTGATCAACTCTGTGCTTGTATTTTTGGTTAGAACTCTGTAATTGTTCTTTGATCTGACTATGGAGTTTTTGCATTTCAGCAGCAAAATCCTCTGCTCCAGCGCTTCTGATCTCTCCCTGTTCCAAGTCCCTTAACTCAGACACTCCCCTGGGTTGCATTCCATAGATTATCTGGAATGAGCTCCTTCTAGTGCTTCTATTTGGTGAGTCATTGTATGCAAATTCTACTTGTGGCAGAATCTGATCCCACTGGTTATGGTGTTCAGTAACCAGACTTCTCAATAAGTTTCCAAAACTTCTATTTACCACCTCAGTATGCCCATCTGTCTAAGGGTGATAAGCTGAGATGAAGGAAAAATTCGTCCCCATTTTCTTCCATGGTGTCCTCCAAAAGTGACCAACAAATTTTGTGTCTCTGTCTGAGACAATGCTCCTGGGTAGGTCGTGAAGTCTCACAACTTCTTTGAAAAACAGATTTGCAACATGCATTGTGTCACTGGTCTTCTGGCATGGGATTAAATGTGCCATCTTTGAAAATCTATCCACCACCACAAATATGGAATCAAATCCTCTTTGTGTTCTTGGCAATCCCAACACAAAATCCATGCTTATTTCATCCCAAGGCTTCTCTAGTATTGACAATGGTTGATACAATCCTATGTTCTATCTTTTCCCCTTTGCATGTTGGCAGATCCTACATCTGTTCACAAACTTTATCACCTCTGTTCTCATACCTAGCCAATAGTATGAACTGCTCAACTGTGCAAATGTTTTATCATGGTTGAAATGTCCAACCAATCCTCCACTATGCTTTTCCTTCAGAAGATTGTCCCTCATTGAGCATCTTGGTATGCACAATTGATTTCCTCTGAACAACAATCCTTCTGGAACCATATAATCTGTCCATTGACTTCTATCTCTCAGTACAGGGCTTGTACATGCTTCGTAGGCCTCCTTGAAATCTATATAATCACAATACATATCCTTAAGGTGTTCAAACCCCAAGGTCTCCACCTAGAATTCTTGTAGAATTAAACATCTCCTGCTTAACGCATCAACAACTTTGTTAGCATTCCCAGCAATATGTTTTATGACAAAAGTAAAATTTTGCATAAATTCAACCCATTTTGCATGCCTCTGATTCATTTTTTCTTGTCGGGTTATGAATTGTAAAGCTTGGTTATCGTTGTACAAGAAAAACACTTGCAGGACATGATAATGCCTCCATTTTTTCAATGCTTGAATTATGGCATAGAACTCCTTGTCATATGTGGAGTATTTCCTCTTAGTCTCATTCAACTTCTTGCTGAAATAGGCAACATGTCTGTTATCCTGACTCAAAACTGATCCTATTGCAACTCCACTTTCATCACATCTTACCTGAAATGTCTTCCCAAAATTCGACAAGATTAGAATTGGTCATTTTGTTATCTTCTCCTTCAGTATATTGAAGCTCCTTTCAACTTCCTCTGTCCATTTAAAGACTTGTGCCACTTCTTCACTGTATCCATCATTGGTGCACAAATTCCACTGAAGTCTCTAACGAACTTTTTGTAGAAACTTGCTAAACCATGAAATCTCCTTACTTCGAACATGCTCCTTGGTGACAACCATGCCCTGATTGCTTTCACCTTTTCTGGATCCATCTTCAATTGATTTGAAGATATCACAAAACCCAAGTAAATGAGCTCTGTCTTCATAAAATACGACTTCTTCAGATTGATCAACAACTTCTCCTACTATAGACTCCTCATTACTAGCATTACGTGCCTCAAATGCTCCTCTTTAGTCTTGCTAAAAATTAGTATATTATCCAGATATACAACCATGAACTTACCCATGAAATCTTTTAGAATTTCGTTCATCAGCCTCATAAAAGTGATCGGGGCATTCGTTAAGCCAAATGGCATAACCAACCACTCATACAGACCTTCATTCATCTTAAAGGTTTTTTTCCATTCATCACCTTCTCTCATCCTGATCTGGTGATACCCACTTTTCATATCTATCTTAGAAAAGAAATTTGATCCACTTAAGCAATCCATTAAGTCATCCATTCTCAGTAAAGGAAATTTGTACCTGATGGTGATCTTGTTGATGGCTCTCGAGTCTGTTCACATTCTCCATCCTCCATCTTTCTTTGGGCTTAACACAGTTGGTACTGTGCATGGGCTCAAACTTTCTCTAACTAAACCCTTATCCGACAACTCTTGGACTTGGTTCCTCACCTCCTCATTCTCTCAAGGTGTTAATATGTACGCTACTTTGTTTGGTAGGCTTTCTCCTGGTATCAAGTCGATATGATGAATGATACCCCTGATGGGCGGCAATGAGTTTGGCAGCTCATCCACCACTATATCAACAAAATTATCCAGCGGCTCCTAAACTTCTTCAGGAAAATCATCCATTGATGTACTCGTAAGGATGACTCTGGGCTTCCTCACCACAGCAAACTACATCTTCTATTCTTCCTTGACTTCTTTCAGGAGTTCCTTCCCACTCATGAGAAGTATGCTTGTGCTGGCTTCCTCTTTCTCTCTCTTCTCCTCCATTGGCAGCAACATATGCATCCTACCATTCTTCTCCAATGTATATGTATTCTTCCTTCCATCATGAATGAAATTTCTGTCAAACTTCCATGGTCTTCCCAAAAAAATGTGGCATACATCCATGGGAATTACATCACATGGGATTCCATCTTTATATCCTCCTATTTTAATTTCAACCAGGCATTGTTTAGTGATCATTACATGGTGTCCTTTTTACAACCATGAGACTTTGTATGGCCTTGGATGTCCAGTTGTCTTCGGCTCCAATTTCTCCACCATCTCTGTGGATACTAGGTTGTCAGTACTCCCACTGTCAATGATTACCTTGCATACTTTATCCTTAGTCTTGCAAGTTGTCCTGAAGAGAATGTTTCTCAGCACTGGTTTTTCAATTTCTTCCTTTGGTTTTAAGAGAACTTTTCTCAACATTAGGGATGCTCCATCCTCTACTCCTTCTGCCTCAACATCTCTTCATTATCCTTATAAAATGTGAGCTTCTCCTCCTCCTCCTTCTTATCTGGACATTCCCAAGACATGTGCCCTATCTTTCCACAGTTATAGCACCTTACTCCTCCTATGCCTCTTCCTCTAGAAGAGTTTCTTCCACCACTCTATCTCCCTCATGAACTTCCTCCTCGTTCTGATTGATTTTGTGGTTTCTCATCCTCACCCTTAGACTGATGTGCTCTGTCACAGTTAAATCCCTTGTTTTTGCTTGGGATCGAGCCTTTACCTCTTCCGTGCTGGTTATGTTTTCTGGCCATCTTCTCCTCCGCCTTTAGCGCAAACTGATAAGAATCTTCCAGAGTCCTCACTAACATCATGCTAAGTTCATCCTGGATTTCATATCTCAAGCCATTTATATATCTGGCGACTCTTTCTTTGTCTCTCTCCATTTGTCTAGTTTTGATGTTCAGCTGGTAGAACTCCTCTGTGTACTCCTTGAGTGTCATCCCTTTCTGTCTCAGGTTCTGTAGCTTCCTGAACAGATTGATCTGGTAGTCTTTGGGTATGAACTTAGCCTTCAGTTTGGCTACCATCCTGTCCCAACTTTTTATCCTCTGTTTTCTCTTACTTCTCCTCTCAGCCTGCAGTTCATCCCACCACAGTGCTACATGCCCTTTTAGCCTAGTGACTGCCTGCTTCACCTTCTTCTCCTCATCGACATCTTCATAGTCGAAGTGTTTGTCCATGGACTTTATCCAATCCAACAGTTCTTCAACATCTAGATTTCCCTCATACATGGGGACCTCTATCTTAGCTCTGCCTCCCAATCAAGCAACTTCTCTCAACAAACGTTCTTCTGCAACATCCTCTCCTACAACTTCTTCAACCTCAACCTCTTCACTTTCTACATCATTGGCATCCCCAACGTTAGGTGCTCTTCTCTGTGCTGCTTCCATTGTTTCCAATCGGGCGTGAAGCTCTCGCATCTCCCTCTCTATAGCACGATTGGCTAAAGGTGACTCTCGTCTTCTTGGCGGCATTATGTTGACTATCTGTCACACACAGAGTACAACTCTAAGTTCTATGTCTCCTTCTTTTCCTCCTTTTCCTGAAGTCTACAGACGAAAAAATTATGCTCTGATACCACCTGATGCAGACCCCCTATCCCTCTTAAGGGTTGTGTGACCTCCCGGTCAGGATCTTCTGGTTCCGGAGCCAAAATGGCTCTTCTGGTTCCAAACTAGAACCCTTCAAATGAACACATAGGTCCCCACAAATGTTCAGTTGTCTTTTGCAAGTGCCAAGCGTGAGCTCCCACAGCACACGACCAAGAGCCGTGACCGTACACTTATCCTTCCTGCCTTTTGTGAATTGCAATTTCGGGATTCGCATTTTCACAAAATCAGGGTACAAGGGATATCTATGCTCCTTGGAATATCCGGTTGTTGAAATGTCGAAATTCCCCAGCGCCTATTCTTTTGGGTTTTCACATTTCATGAAATTAGGGTACAAGGAATATCTCTTCTCCTTGGAATCCCCTGTTGCCGAAATGCTGAAATGTCTTAGAATTCGATCAATGGCTCACAATAATCCCTGGGATCTATGGTCCACGTTCGACCTCGCTATTTCGCGATTTCGCGATTTGGGGTTTTGGGAGACAAGGACCTATGTCCTTCCAACTTGCGATACCCAAAATCGCAAAATGGACCAATGGTCTAGATCTATCCAAGATCGATGGTCACTACTCCTCCTAAGCTTTGGATGTTAAGAATCCCTTGCCGTTAACCTCCTCGCAGCTCCACCTTATCCAATGACTTGCTGGGTTTCGGTGTTTCTCCTCGAGGACTCTCCACCGTTTGTTCAAATCTTCGAGATCTCCCCTCCTAGATCTACAGAGTGTTAAAGCTTGCGCTCCTACCTCAAATAGGATGATCCATGGGATTCTCCACCATGATCCAACGCTCGACGATGCTATTCCTCCTGAGCTTTTACTCGCTCCCGACTTAGAAGATTTTCTAAGTCTTCGAAGACTCATTCTTCGCTTCTTCCAGGGAATGAGTTACTGGATCTTGACAACACTTTCCGAAGTGTTGTTCCTCCTGAGTTTTGTCTGGTTCAGACTTCAATTTCCCATGCACCCCTTGCATCTGAGGGATTTTGATAACTCATATCCACGGTATTTCTCGCAGAGAAATTTCTCCTGATTTCCTTACGTTCCTCTCTGGCTCGATGCACACCTTGCAGAGCTCCTAATGAAGAGAAGCAATTGAAACTAGAAAAACTCACAGTTCCATACACTTGTTCATGTAAATAGAAAATGACAAGAAAATGCACACAGTCCACAGACCATACATTTGGATCAATATTCCATTCTGTTATATTCACCAGTGCCCAATGGCTACAAAATACATTCAAAATTACAGTAACTCAAAACACTGAGATCTCCTGCTAACTCACAGTTCTCTCTTACAACTAATTTCTCTCTGTATCATAGCTCCCTCTAACTGGGTGTACAAACTTCTACATAAATAAAAAATGTTTCTAGGGTTTCCCCTGGCTACTTGCCTACTCTAAAATTCATCCTACGCTATCTTCGTTCAGTCACATTCTAGAGCCGAAGTGGAAACTCCTTCTTTGTTTACAATTTCAAAACTTGCCTCAAAGGGTAAAATTCGGCACTGGTTCAAGCGTGCCTCCAAAGGTGAATTCTGGTGCTGAGTGGAGGTGGATTCTAAAATCGGTTGTAATTGCCCACGTTGAAGTTCTGGAAGAACTCTCATGTGTTGAGTGGTCCTGCCTCTGTGCGTTTGCCAACGATGCTCCTACATCACAACACTCTGTCGCAAATTGTACCAACCTTCTTCAAATATTTCTTATAGATCCGCGACCTATCTATTCTACAATATGCATAGGTCTGTGCCTTTCCCTACTAAAACTCGAGGATGTTCGTGCCTCTGTTTGCTGCAACTTGTGAACTAACATAGAGATCTTCTAGTATCACTAATATTGCCTCTGTCACTCTATCTGTGTCACTGTCTCAGTCTCAGTCACTATCTAATCTCTTTGTATCTTCTCACAAACTCGTTGATCTGATAGAAAAGAATACGCATACAATATCCAAGTAGATCTAACACAACCATGTATTAGGTTCATACATATGTCTCATTGATCTTCTGTGATATAATAAAACCTTAAATTAGCCATACATCAAACCCTCACTGCTATGCAATCACAACCAATACTGATAATAATATGTCTCGACCATAAACCCTCAACCATACTCTAAATAAAATAGGATAAGAAGAATCCCAATGAAGTATCCCAACAACAAACAACCAATACAATAGCAATGTATCCTTGTAGGTTTGTCTTATACAAAATATACCATACAACCAATAGCCCCTTAAGGGAAAAAGATTAATATCCCATGGCTATACCCAAAGCATTCACCAAAGATCTACTTAAGATAATCATATAACATACCTTTTGTTATTATAGATAGCTCCGTTGTACCTTATCATTGTTAGTCCTTCCTGTAGCCTCTTCTGAGCTCTACAACTTGTCATTGATGATAGATTTGATCTTACTTTTTTTTATCTTTGGCAACAAATCTACGCTCTATATTTAGTAAACTTGAAGGTATTCACACTTTGTTGCATTATGGCCTGCAGATGTTCACTCCCTTTTAGTACTGCAACCTATGGATGTCTTCAATAAAACCCTAGTTCAGTACCCACAATATCGACCCTTCGACTCCTTAAATGTCTCTCGTCATTGCTTCAAACTCATTGCTTTGGATTTATCACTAATACCTGCTCATAAAATTTCACAAAATAGATATTCAATGTGCTCAATTAGGTGCTAATGAGAGAACCTTTGTCTCTTATTTATGCTCTCCAAGTACCTTCCTTTAGGGGTTATCTTCTAATTGTTTTACCAAACTTCCCTCTTTTAGGGATAACCAAATTTCAACTACTTTACCCACTTGCAACCACTTTACCATAAATAGTAAACTCACTACTTCTTGCTACAACTAATTTATTTTTAATTATTTTCTTATTGCAACAACTTTACCCATGATTAACTCCTAGTTACAACCAGTTTGTCTAGTAAACTTCTTCTAGGAGATTCTAGAATACTTGACTTCTTTGACTTTCTAGGGGCTCATGAGAGTTCTCCAACTTCACTAAGCCATATCTCCTCAGCCATGAGGAACTATGTGATGTACAACATATCATCGGAAATGACACAACATGTATTACCCATCTATGATAGTATTTCCTTCAAATTCACCGATATTCATTACATTTTTCCTCAGACAAACATGGGTCCCTTATCCACTCTTATGGGGCTACCGGAATTTGCTACTGGACTTTCTTCAAGGGTTGACATCAATGACAACCAAACCAATTAATAAAAAATCTCCCTGTAACATACCAACTAAACTATATATTAAATCTTATTCAATTTGCTTCTAAAATTTGTTTTTACACTATCATAAAATAACTTCATCGTTAGTTTTTTTTATATACGATCATAAAACATAGACACACATATTGTGCCACATACATAGAGAGAACTTGTTTTTTAACATGGAGCAAATGGTGACACCATGATTGTTTATAATTGTATGCAAGGAACGTCACTACGAATAATTTATTGCTTAAGTTTATACTCTACAACCCTTTGTAGAATACACACTTATCACTTCTCCCTTGTTTATACGACTTATTAACTTCTACAAGGAATATTGTATTTTTATCTCTTGTAATTATTCGAAAAGCACAAGCTTAGTTATATCCTACCTCGTTCTATTACCAATTTAACTTTAATTTTAAAAGTATCGATTCTTTTGTCTAGACTCTCATTATATATACACAAATATGAGTTTATGAGGTTTTCGAGTTGGCATACTAATTTAACAATTTAATAGGACCCCACTTTGATCTAGGAACCACTTTGTTTGCTCCATTCAAAACCTCTGAGAGTCTAGTCTCGTCGTATTTAGTGATATGCAATCACCCGAATCTATACTTCACGTACCTTGCATATAGTCCAAGCATTTCTTTAAAATATTAGTACTGCAGAGAAGTTAAGGCAAGTGTTCTATCTCAACACGTCATTCGCCGACGTACCTGGTGTCATGGCCTTGTCTATATCATCCAATAATTGCTTGCCACGCACTCAGCCATCACATTTCCTTCCATGATCGACCTGCAACTCTGTACTAAAGTGATAGTAACATTGGGTCTAGAGGAATTCCTCGATTCAACCCCCATTTCTTAGAGCTTCTTATCATTGATCTTCTTACTGTGTAATGTGCATTTATAACCAGATCATATCTTTATTATACATATTAATCATTATTTGTCAGTATATTCTGAGAATTTATACATCGTTCATATGTAATCAGACATTTTAAAATTGTATCTATAGCTCTGTTAAGATCTTTATCAAAGTGT
>JASDQU010303067.1:0-13764 GCA_032191745.1 Picea mariana | reverse complement strand
CAGTTGCAACTGGAAAACAAAGGAAGTTGGTGCTTCCAATGAATGTAATTCTTCAAGACATATAAGAAAAAGCATTCCATGGTTTTCTCGAGATTTGGGTTTCCACGTAAAACACTGGTGTACTGTGTATGTGTTTGATTGTTTATTTCTTACTACTCATTATTGGAGAATAATTCTACATTAATATAACATTTGAAGAAAAAGGATTATAATTACGCTATTACTGATTCACCCCCCCTCTCAGTAATCCAACAAGATTAGGCCTAAAGGATCAGCGCAGCCAAAGGAAAACTCAGAGAAATCAAAGGGTGACAACAACAATGAAGGAAGGATTCCATATCAGAGTGGAAAATATGGTTTTTGAGCTTCATTTTATTTATTATAGATAACAGTTGACTTCAAAAGTTTTTTTGGAGAACATGTTTTCTTTGGATATATGAGTAACATAATTTTAAAAATAATTTCAAATATGAATGAGATAAATTGTCAAATATGAATGTGATGATGGGAGTCACAAGGAGGGGCGTTTTGTTTAATTAACTAGTTATGTTATAATTGTTAAGAACTATAGGGAGTCACAAGGGGTACCACCTACTATTTATTATTCATTTGTAACCCTTATTATGATTATTACTTCCCCCCCTAACTAAAACGTTGGTTGATTTTTTAATTAACTTAACTAATGAGGTGATTGGTAGCTTATATAGCCACCATATCCCTATACAATCTACCACAAACCCCACCAAAGTCATTAAAAAGTATGGGATTTTTCATTTTGAAGAAGATGCCACAACCACACTATGGAATGTGTCCTCTCTTCTTAACCTAGCACCTGCTACTCATCCACTTCCTAAATTCAAAGAAAATCTCCCTAGGTTTTCGAGAAATAACACTATCACTACAAATGAACACTTGGTGGCATTTTCTAATGCTTGTCACAACATAGGAGCCAATGACAATGATACTTGCATGTGCTTATTCGTCAATTCCTTGGAGGGAAAGGTTGCAATGGATTTATTTGAACTTCCTCCTAATATTCTGTCTACTTGGGAGGATTTAATCTCTTGGCTCAAATCCACTTATGGGAAATATAAAATCCCATCTGAGAAGTTACAGGAATACAATAACATTGCCTATAAGGATGGTGAAATCATCAAGTCCTTCAACCTGCATTTCACTAAGTTATACAATCAGATCCCTGAACTCATTTGACCTCAGAACCAAGCCACTTTCATGCATTACTACAATGAATTACCTTCTCCCTACCATCATAGGCTTGAGGAAAAATCCATTGATAATCTCGGTTCCACTTTGCATACCTTTTTAGAGTATGAAGAACAACTTGAAAGAACAGGTCTTCCTTGGGTAGAATCGGTTAAACAGATAGACATGTCCACCCTCTTCCATCTAGTACAAGACATGAATAATCATATGATAGCATTTGAGTGAAAAGGGAATGTGTCACCTCTCACCCCTGAAGCTTCATTGTCTTCTACACCCCTCTTTAGAAACCCGATTGAAAGTAATTTTCAGCCTAAAGCTATATTGCCTTGAAGTTGGTGTAATTTCTATGAGGAACACCACAAGGAAGGCACATGTGAGGTAAGGAAGAGTTCCAGAGATAAGATCTTTGGTAAAATACCAAAAAATACTATCATTGTCCTAGATTTCATAGAGCCAGAAGATATCATGATCATCAACACTAGGAACAAAGCCTATGCTCCTAAGGGAAAATTTGATCCTCCCCGCAATTCTTCCAGCTTGAGCTCATCCTCACCTACTACTACTATTCAAGTTCCNAAAGAACCACTTCCTCTCTCCCCTCTTCCAAGTACAATATCTTGAATCATTTGGCCAACATCAAAGAAGATGCAACCTTTCTAGACATGGTTGTCATCCTTGAACAACATATGCATTTGAAATAGTTCATGGAGGGAAAGTATTTCATTGTAAGAAATCTTTCTGAAGAGGTAAACGAAGAGGATTCGTCTATAAATAAAGTAGGTGTACATAACTTTAGATACCCTTTACAAAATCCCCCTTTTTATATTTTTGTAAAGATTATGGATAAGATCGCCCATTATTGCCTCATTGATGGTGGTTCGGGCCCAAGTGCGATACCAAATATTATTATGGAAGATATAGGCTTGTCTTGTACAAATGAAAGTGCTAGAAGCATGCTCTCCTATAATATCCTACAACAAACAACCATAGGTGAGATTAAATATGTAACCTTAGTTTTGTGCGCACAACCTGAAATAAGGACAACCTTTATTATTCAAGTATTTGATATGCCAGTAAGCAATTACTCAATCATCTTGGGAAGAGATTGGAAAGCATTAACGGGTGGATACCTCTCACTCGACGAAACACATTTATCTGTTCCTTAGAATGGTAAGAACATTATAGTCCTTAGAGAGGGAAGGATATCACCGTACATAGAGAGTGTCCCACAGCCTAATGTAAACTATATCAAAGAGGACCTTGGAGTGTATTCCATCTTTGCTGAGGAGGATAACATTTCCTTGGAACTAATTGATTTAGATGATGGTATGTGGCACATGCACTTTGATGGTTCATTCTCTAATGAAGGTAATGAAGCTAGAATTATCTTGATTTCCCCTTTAGGAATAATCCATAACTTCTCTTACAGGTTGGAGTTTTCTTGCACTGACAATGTCACTAAATTCGAATCTTTATTATTAGGAATTGAGAAAACTTATAATATTGGATGTGATCACCTTTTAGTTTTTGGGGATTCCGAGATTGTTCAAAACCTTGTACGCAAAATTTACTCTCCTAGCAACAAGTTGATGAAATGATACACCGAAACTATTTGGGCACTTATCTCGAACCTTTTATATTTCAACATCACTCATGTTAAGAGGGAGTTAAACTCAATGGTTGATCGGTTAGCTATTTTTGCAGCCTCTTCTAATCGGCAACTTCTACCACATAGACCTGATTGTTATTTTCAATCTATATATCATCCACATATCCCTGACAATATAGAATCTTGGCAAGCCCTCCCTAATGATCATAACATTTGTGATTTCATTCAAGATGAACCTCTTAAGCCCAAGTAAATTATATCCATGGAAGACAACAAGATTTCTAAGGTCTTGACTCCTCTAGAAAGTTCATTTTCATCGAGTGATGCAGGAAATAAAGAGAAATAGAAAGAAGATGAGTCAAGAAGGAAGGTGGGTGAAACCATCTCCTTGAACATTGGGGCACTTGAATCTCCAGAGAATGTTAAAATAAGTGTCCAATGTTCTGATAAAGAAGAAATGAAGTTGGCCAAGCTACTTGGTAGATTTCAAGATGTTTTTTCTTGGTCTTATGAGGATCTTCGTGGTTTTGATCCTGGTCTTATTCAACATGCTTTCCCCATCAAGGAAGGCATGAAACCAGTTAGGCAGAAACTAAAACCTATTAACTTTTCATTTAAAGCAACTTTTCAAAAGGATTTGGAAAAATTCTTAAGGGTTGGGATCATTTTTCCAGTCTACCCTGTGGGTTTACAATTGGGTACCTATTTCAAAGACCACTGATCATGTTAGAACCTGCATTAATTTTCTCACTTCTAGTCAGACTATTATGAGAAATCCTTTTCCTCCTCCTAATATGAAAATGATTATGCAATAGGTTGTAAGGTCAAAGATGAGGCCCTTACTTGACAACTTCTTAGGTTACAATAAAATCAAAGGAAAAGGGGCATATGATCACAAAACCACTCTTATCACTATTTGGGGTACCACGACTTATAAATGCCTGCTTTCTAGCTTACTTGATGAAAGTACTGCTCTTAAAATACCTATACAGACAACTCTTGACGAATTGATCAGTATCCATATATATCTTGATGATCTGATTGTACATGTTAAAGGGATGATCATTACCTCATAGTTCCAAGTGTTATTTCTAGGTCTGTTCAAAATTTATTTTGATACTAACTCTTGCATTCTAAAGTATTTACAGGAGCAATTGTTTTCCTACGGTACTAACTGTTCTCACTTGAAACATTATGTGGGACCAACGTGAAAAATGCTAATGCTGTTTGGATTTTCTGTATACTATTAACTTAGTTATTCTTCCAATTTTACACTATTTTGTTTTCTTCTTTTACATTAAGTTTGAATTCTTCTTTTTGTTTTAAAACATTTCCTTCTGCTTTTACATTCGATCATTTTATTTCTGTTTTTCTACTTTTTGTAGTCTTATTTCTGTCATGATTTTGTTGCTTACCATCTTTTAGTTGATTTGTTCAAAAATAAGATGTTGGATCAGTTATGCCATAGTGACACTCCTGCAAGGCAGTGTTAGTCAATAACAATTAATATTACATAGCTATTATGATTTTTCCTTTGAAAGCAACCTTGAATTTGTTATCTGATTCCACTGTTGTCTAGAAAATTTTGGGTTATTTCTCGCTTTTTCTTTCCTTATCTTCACCCATTTGAGAATTTAAGAGAACAAGTCCATAAATTTTCTCCTTGAAGTTAAGAGTCGATCACAGTTGAAAGATTATGCATACAGTGGTAAAACCCCTCATACTTAATACTTTTCATGAGTTATTCCCAAATTCTCGGTCATTTTTCCATTAAATCCGCTCACTTCCCTCTGTTGCGTAATCTTCCTGGTTATATATCTTGATATGTTGTTCTTGGTCTATGAAACCATGATTTCTGAGTTCTAAATCTGTTGAAAACAAATTTCTCTGTGGAGTCGCCATTTGTTTTACGATTAAAATCACAACGAGGATTTTTCTCGCAAAGTATTGCTAAAGCCTATTATTATAAGCTAACATGATATATAATACTAGTAGGTGGTACCCCCTCATATATTGGGAGATCAGATCTTGTTCTTATTTCATGTTATGTTGTTGTTCGACACTTTTACAGAGTTCTACATGATTGATGAAATCTTGGTTTTATTGGCGATGGATAAGGTCTATTATGTGTTGGTTATAATTGTGACAAATGAATGATGGATAAGGCATGTTATGTAGGCTCTAATTTCATGTTATGATGGCCTATATTATCCATTGTTACCCTTACTATATGTTCTTGAATTCATTACTGTGACACCTTCATAAGAGACATGTTAGTAATAATATATAAGAGCAGTTGAAAAGAGATAAAAGAAATATAACAAAGTGGAAAAACAAGAAACTAGACTATACTAATATGCTACTCTATATGCATTGGAATTAAAAGGATGATTGTTATTCCTAGATAACGAGGTTAGTGTCTATATGATTTATTGAGTTATATGGATATTATGTGATATGAATTATAGTATGGTTGGCAGTGGTTAATGTGACATGGGGTGGCGCTCTTAGAAATTAGTGGATGTTGGTTTTGATACATGGTTTAATTGAATGAATTAATGGATTAGTGGCTAGTGTGTACTTAGGAATTGAATGAATGGAGGATGGAGGCGACGCGCAATTACTGCATGTAACTCCATACCCCTTCCACTGGCCATCACCCTAGCTATTGTTCAATTTGGTTCGATTTGGTTAAGCTCTGATTTTCAAGCAAAGAAAGAATTTTTCGACCAAGCTCACTTTTTAAGGTTTTCATGGTTACAAGTATTTCTTTTCTCCATCCATGAACCCACTCTGGTTATGAAATAGATATTGGCTCGATGATGTATGTGTTTGTTCTCTCCTTAAGTCTAGCAACTGTGTAAATTTGTGATATTTTCTAGAATGAATGGTTGGTGTGGTTTCATTGCAATAATGTTTGAAGTTATAGTTTCATTGATCATTCTGAGTTTAGAAGCCATGAAGGCTCTCTGTAATCCTTATTGGTCTTGGTTGAAGGGTTTTCATTTGGTCCAGATTGGTTTTCTGTCTCCATGCTTTCTATCCTCGTGCCCAGTCATCTACTTTTATGGGGTTTGTTGGGTTTGAAACACCTTATGTCACTGCGTATCGTTCACTTGGGTATGGGTTCGTTCATGTTACTGGTGTTTGCATGACGGGTTGTGATAGTCGTGATGCCAAAGGGATTGCTTAAGGTTGATTGTTATTTCTTGTCTTTGTTTTATCTCAAAATTCTTTAGTTGATTTGGAAAACCACTAGGGTTATACCCTACATGTTCTAAGAATAGTTATAGGACCGAAATGATTCCTTTCTCCTATGTTCATAGTCTATCCCATCATGAGATTTGTCACCCTGTTTGTGAAGTTATTGGTGGTATACCCTGTGTGTGCACAATTTGTCTCGAGGGTTCTCACCCGATGTTGGGGGGATTGACTCTAGTCTCCCCATATTGGTTCATAGAGAAAACCCTTTACTTCTCAAGCTCAGTTTGATAGAGGGAACCATTATGTCTGGTTGGGTATGTTGTTCATTGTTATGGGTTGGTGATGCATCATCAACAATGTTCTATCGTTGGCTCATCTATGTTGATTATGTTGACAGTGGTTTTGGTTATTTGTTTTTAGTCACTACAATTGGTTATTATAACAACCAAATTGATAATCTTAGCATGGTTAATTGGTTGATTGGAGAAATGAGATTGCACAGTCGCTGTCTTTTATATTGCGATTACTGAATTGTTAACCCAACATTAGTTTTAATTGATTAAGTCATAGAAATGCTTCATGCGTAATACATGGGTATGTGTGGCCTTCCTACAACATGTTAGGTTGATTTAATCATTGATGTGACTGTCTGTTTTAAATTGAAAAATGGGAATATTGCAATCGCGGTAATTATGGCATGGCCATCCATTGTATATGCTATGGATATTATTTGATTGTGCCATCAGAGAGGGTCACGAGTTTTAAAACAATATGGTTTTGCTGCAAATTGATCAATTTGTGTGATGAGATCGAGCATATTGTTGCTACTTCATTGTATTGAATTGATAGCCTAGCATTGTGGATGTTTAGATTTAGATTGATTGGACTTGTACAGTCACAAAAAATCTCTTATGTTTTGTCGAATAGTTTGTGTATTCCAAATCATGGTATGAGTTGAATGGTGATTGTTGTATGTGTGTTTAAATTATAAGTCAGGATCTTTGCAATTAAAATATTGATGGTTGTATTTGGTTGTCCATTATGTGCATTGATGAGTATCATGCATCGTAGAATAGATAGACACAGGTTCTATGATATTATAATCTCATTAAAATTTAATTATTAAATGAATTAAAGGACGAAATCGGGCACAATTTGTGTGTCTGTATTTGATGATTGAAATAATTCAGTGGTTGATGAGTTGACACCGAACGAAGTGGAAATAAGTAATTGTTTATTCATTTGGGAATTGTTTTAAAATATTAAATGGATAAATGAGAAGAAACAATACTCCTCTACAAGTTATTGTGGATTGCATATTGTCTTGTTTTGATGACACTGTGTTAAATATTTTATTACGAACAGTGAGCCAGTTAATGCACATAATTGATTATACAGAGTAGTTGATCATTTGATCACATTGATTATTTGGTTGGAATTGGACCTTTTGCATTTGGTATATAATATTTTTATGTATTACTTAATTAATTCTATGAACAGTATCCGGTCTCTTTCCCTAACATTATTTTCACTTTTCGCTAATTAAAATCCCCTCACCTTCCCATATCCATTTTTTACTCCTTGTTCCTAGAATTTAATTACAGTAAAATAATTCTATATTGTAATAGTTTGAAATCACATTTTCTAGGATGGATTACAATGACATGGTCCTTGGTCTACATTACGATTGATTGTGTGTTGTTTGTGAGTAGTAACCATGTTTTGTTTCCCCCCTCATTTTATCATTTTTCGCTTAATATAAACCCCTCACATATCCCAAAACCTTTTGTTCACCCCCTGCTCATTGAAAATAGTTAAAAAAATTATATGGATTGGATTGCATGAGTCGGATATGTTTTTGAGCCAAAGTCTATTTCATATTTTTAAAGAGTTGTCATGTATGGTTGTAAAGGAACTATTTTCTAATCAATCATGCATGCAGGAATGATCTTTTTCAGCTGAGGTAGCCATGGAAGAGGAAAACGAGGGAGTGGTAATTGGAAAAGAGGTCCAAGAAGGCCAAGATTCCCCATACATTTTGATGTTGATTCGTAAGAGTTAGCCCAATTATTTTAGGCTAGATTTTTCAATTGGAATGGGAAAGGAGTGGTTCAACCTAGTCCTGAAAGGCATCCCTTCCAATCTCCACAAGCCCCTGGTATTCTCATGCCCCCTCATATCTCATTGCAACCTGAGGTTCTCGAAAATCATGGATGGCAAGAGATTGTCCACCTAACAGTTTCCCAACATCGTGGCTGGACCAATTTATCCTTACCTTCTCCCCCGCCTAACAATCAGATTGTCCAAGCATCCCATAACCACTCACCAGTGAAATCCTCCCATACTAGCAAAATATTGAAAACCAAGGCTCACCATGGCATTGAAAAAGGAAAATCCACAACTACCCCTTCCTCAGCCTCCAATGGCTCTGATAAATCTGTGTCTTCCTGGATGCATTTGAGGGACGATTGTTCTCATTTGATCAGTGAGATTAGGCCTAAAGGCTCAGCGCAGCCAAAGGCAAATTTAGAGAAATAAAAGGGTGACAACAACAATCAAGGAAGGATTGCATCTTAGAGTCAGAAATATGGTTTTTTGTTTTATTTTATTTATTGTTGATAACATTTAACTTCAGAAGTTTTTTTGGACAACATGTTTTCTTTTGGATATATGAGTAACATATTTTTGAAAATAATTTCAAATATGAATGAGATAAATTGTCAAATATGAATGTGATGATGGGAGTCACAAGGAGGGGTGTTTTGTTTAATTAACTAGTTATGTTATGATTGTTAAGAACTAAAGGGAGTCACATGGGGTCCCACCTAGTAGTTATTATTTATTTATAACTCTTATTATGATTATTACTTTTCCCCCTAATTAAAAAGTTGGATGAGTTTTTAATTAACTTAACTAATGAGGTGGTTCAACTACTTCAACCAATTCTATTTTGCTTAAAGGAAAAAGGAAAGGGAGGAACAAAGGGAGGCATAGAAGGAGAAACATACTAAGGTTTTCTCTTTGAGTTGTGTTGAGATAGTTCGGTTTTCATTCATTCCTTAATTGATCACAATCCTAATTAGTTTTTATTATATCAGGGTCTTATTGTAAACAACAATATTTAGGGATGAATTACATCATTCAAACACTTGTTTTTCAAAGGTGTTGATCTATCTTTGATAGTCTATGTAGACTTGTCTATTTGTGAATTAGTTTTCATGACTGACAAAGGCTATTGTGCAGAGTCGAGTGGGAAAAAATCTATGGCAAGTTGATCCAAATTTTAGAGTTTAGTTTTGATTTTCTGTCAGAGGTCCTTTTGTATGTTTCATTGGGGACGTCTAAGTTTGACCTTGGTCCAAAAATTCTTCATGAAATTTTGTAAATAGAATGACTCTTCGATGAATTGGAATGAAATACAAGATTTCTTTGTCTCATTTATCTTGATTATTATCTTGGTGTCTTTACTTGTGCCTCTACATTTATTTCAACAACTGTTATATTATGAAAATCATATTAATAATGAATTTTCCAACAAACTTTTATTTATAAAAATACTAGCCTAAGCACTTGTAATCAATACTTGTGAGTTAGGATATTATTTTTGAGGGCTATAACCATAGAGTGACATTCTAGTCTATTTTTCTTTAGCCAAGAAGAATCTAAAAATGCTTTAGTAAGATCACTACATATCTTTTCCTCAATAAGGATGCCCTCTCCCCCTTTCTCTTTGTCATAATGGTGGAGGGACTAGGATGCTACCTCAAGGCCTTTATGGTGGAAGACCCCTTTAAAGGTATAAACCTGCACAATATTCAACCAACCCCCTCTCACAGCTATTTTGTCAATGAAACTCTTCTCCTAAACACTCTGATGGCCCAGGAAGCCAATAAGCTCCATTCCATCCTCACAGATTTTCCCAACGCTTCAAGAATGGCCTTAAACCTTGAAAAATCACAACTCTACTTATTTAATACCCCAGTGGCTATCCAAAATAATATCTCTCATATCCTGGGCATCCCCAAGAGCTCCCTTTCATACAATTATATAGGCATCCCACTCACAAGAGCGACTTCTCATAATATCTCCTAGGACAACCTACTACTCTCCATCTCCAACAGACTCAACAACTAGACCTTCAGATCTCTTGATCTTGTAGCTAGGCTAGTGATTTTAAAATATGTTTTTCAAGAATTGCCGACCTACCTCTTTACCGCTCTAGCAACTCCCCAATCCATCATCAGGGCCATTAGGAACATCCAGCGCAGCTTCTGATGGCACAGGCATCACCCAAACAAGAAATGGGCATTAGTAGGTTGGGACAAAATCTGCAATCCTAAATCCTTAGAGGTTCTATGGATTTGGGACCCAGGAAAACTAAATCAAGTCATAGGGGGGGGACTATGGTGTTGTTGGCTCAAGCACCCCACAAAAATCTAGGAAAAAATATGGAAAATTAAATATGCTCCCACCACCAGAGAAGAGCAACTAATCATATTCAATGATCAGATTCGGGAATCCAATATCTAGAACACGGCTTGGAAAAATCAAATTCTCATTCAGAAGCATGATTTATGGGAGATTCGAAATGGTGAACACTCCTTGTTTTGGTAAGACTCATGGAAACAACAACCACCTCTAACCACTCTTGAGGACCTCATCCCCCTATGTCAACAAATGCATTCCAGGGACTCCCGGTTGGTGAAGGATCTATAGATAGTGAATGATAGGCACCGACCATGACACAATTGGAGGATTGAACCTCATGAACTTTACCTTCAAACAGAGTTGGATCTACGGGCCTGGAAATATTGTGCAAATCAATGAAAAATTTACATCAAGGAAGGCCTATATATACTCATATGGGGGCATTCCACAACAAGAAAATTCTCAGTCAAAGAATATTACTACTTATAAGACAATTACCAGGAGAAACCAAAGGAACACATCTTGGGAAAGATCTGGAACCCAAAATTATGGCCAAAGGTGTCCATCTTCTTATGGATTACCATCCAAAATTGCATTCTTACTTGGGACAATCTTCAAAAATGAGGTTTCACAGTCCCCTCAATATGCCCCCTCTGTCAACAATAGGAAGAAACTATGGAGCATGTTTTCAACCATTGCAACTACAGTGAGATAATTTGGGATATGGGGACACAAATAATGTGCCACTCTAATATAAATGAAGCCAGTATCATAAGCACAGTGGAAACTTGGGACTCGATTTCCTATCAAAACCCAATCTTGGATCGCATTTGGTAGCTTCTACCTGACTTCACCATATGGAAAATCTAGAAAGAAAGAAACATAAGGATTTTTCACTCAACTACCTCCCCCCCTAGCTCAACTTGGGAAATAATTATGAACTCGATTCGAGAAACGATTAAGAGTGCGCAATGGTCCCAAGAGGACCTAAAACATAATCCAGGTCAAATTCACATCCTTTAGACCTGACATCTCAATCTTACTGGTGAAAGACTGAGAAATGGGGTCACTAGGAAAACCACCAGCCCAATCACTTTCTATTCCCCCACCCACTAGTTTCATTAAATTAAAATTTGATGGGACATCAAAAGGGAATCTAGGTTTGGCATGATTTGGGGCAGTCCTCTGAAATGCAGAAGGGAAAATTATCTATTATGCACTAGGCTATCTTAAATTCAATACAAATAATGTTGTTGAGCTCTAGATCCTTCTCATAGGAATCAAGTTAGAAATGGACCATGAATTAAATAAGATCATAGTGTAGGGGGATTCCCAGATCATCATCCATCTCATTACCAAAATTATTCATAGGTCACACCCCTTGGAGGTCTCTCCCAGTTGGAGACTCTCAGTATTGTTGGAAGATTTTGGATCCCTCTTATAGCCTAATATCACCCTCATCCCCTCACATGTGAAAAGAGAGGAAAGGAAAGTAGTTTATTGTCTGGAAAATGAAGGCATTGCTTCCACAGTGTAGTTGATTCAATGGAACTTGAAAACCTCTCCTCGATCCAAGATTTCATACCACTGCTTGGACTTATCTAGGAAAGATTATCCAATTTCAGATGGGGTGCCATGTTGCAACAAGAGGCCACGTATCCTGCCCTAGACCCAAGCCATTAATATGGCAGGTCGACACCCTTCAAATCACTATTAAATGGAGGGAGTCCATTACTGCTCGACAAGAAGGGGAGGACAACTCCCTCACATGATAATAATAGTGGCGACAAGGTGTAATGGTATTGGGAATCTTGGCACATAGGTCATGTTGAGCCTTAGCATTATCCTTCCACTCAGATGAGGTTCACTCCATGTCACCTTTGTGCTCCATTAACTCGGCCACTTTGAGCACTAGATCTACATCCAGACGGATCTTATTGCTTTCTCCTTGTGCATTAGAAACCTTTCTGACCCCACCATGGCAAGGGAAAGGAGCAGGTCACGACACGGCCCTGCCTAGTATAGTTTTGCTGCTAGATAGCAGAGGGTGCAAATATTGGAGCACACCCTATCCATTGCCCGAACTTAGCGATGGGAGAATCCCATAACACTGTCAATAGCCTACGTTGAGGAGGATATTCCATGGGAACCTATCCAGTTTCCTTTAGAATCCCTCCTCTTCACAGTGTCGGATAATTGGAAACCCCCTAGTCATATTCTAGTAAGCACAAGTGCCCCAACCATTGTCCAACAAGCATAATAATCTAGGGAAGAGGCCACCTGTATAATTCAAGAGGAATTCCTCCATTTCGACTCTATGGACACAATTAAGACCAAGGAATTTGCAGTGGAGGAGATCAAGGCGGTGGAGCCTATGGAAGCGACTCCAGTGAACTTAGGCGAGGTGACGACGGTATTAGACATAGAGGTGGAGGATGGCCCAGTCTTGGCATCTCCACCACTCTCGACACTCCCATGTTTCTGCTAGGTATCACCACCCTTATTCCATCCAGAGCATCTTGTGCTAGTCTTTGAGCTATGAAGCCAGATGCCTGACTATATACATTGGGACACCCTCATGCACCAGTGAATTGACATGCTCTACGAAGCTTGCTCAAATGAACCAGCATCCCAGCGTTGTTCGACCTGTGCGAGGAATTTTGTGCTCCAACCCAGGGATGACCCCCTCAATGATGATCTAAGTGACACACCCTCAGGTGAAAATGTGTAATTTCCTTAATTTTGATACCACGAGCACTCTCATCTTTGCTCCTTGTAGTGATATAATGCAATTTTATAGTTCTATCTCTTGTTTTCAGTTGATAGTCTTTCTTAGTTGCTTATCACAATTTGACAAAGAATTGAATATTCCACTTTATCTGGTTTTCGTTTGGTAGGGAAAATGGAGGATTGTTATTTTGAACAATGACATCACATTCTGCCACCTATTCCGATTTTTGTTAATTTGGTGAAACAGATGGAAGACTGTAGCCATGTGGATTTTTTTTTGTACTCTAAAAGTTAAATAATAGGAAATTCCTCTCTTTTTATTTACAAAAAAGAAATAAAGGAAACCACATAAGAATTGCCTCGTAACAAAACAAGAAATATAACTAGTTGTTGCTGTCAGGCTGCTAAATTGTAGCTTTTAAGTGTCCTGAATCACTAAATTGTCAAACCAGGGTTGGTATACTTCGAGCTGATACACAGTATGTGCAGGAAAGTGTCTAGTCTTTATTTGAATGCTATTCTAAAAATGAAACATGTACCTATTCTAAAAACTTGAAATCTGATGATTA